>JANITX010000004.1:34054858-34065854 GCA_027564395.1 Erythroxylum ulei
CACTTGTTTTAGTATTTTCTTTTTCTATTTTCAAAAATCCAAAAATACTTTTTGCAATGCGTTTTAGTTCTTTAATGCTTTTAAAGTCAAAACCCCTCTTTTCCTTGCTAATTTCGCTCATACTTTATGACATATAGGCTAGCTTAGGTCCATTTCACTAAGTTCCGATTAAGAGAGACGACTCGAGGTTGCATCCTATACTGCAATCCTTGGTATTTATTATTTTTTAACCGGTTTCCAAGGATCGATTTTAAGATCGAACGACGAGCCGCGATCAAGAATATTCTGATCATATAAGTTATGACAGAAATCGATCCTATTGAGATATTATGAATAATTGAAATTGATTTTTTTGAGGTACTAAAAATGACTGATAAGCAATGATGAAAAAAAATTGATTGATAAAGATTACATGAATAGTATAGATGCTAGTAGAAAGAAACCTTCTTTTGAAGAAGAATTTCACCGAATTAGGTTAAGTAGACCAAATGGTTTACTTCTAAGAAAGAATGATGATGGAGCAACTCAGAAGTGAATGTTGGAGTCCCGTTTCTAATGAAAACTCAGGCATAAGAAGTAGAATATGCTACTGAGAGTGTATGCTTTTTGTTTGATGTAAAGTATCCAACTTCATGAGTGGATTCTTAAATTTGAGGTGATACTATTGCTAATGTGAGGAGAACTTAGGTCCACACTATATTCTGAGTAAATATGTACAAGAGATACAAATTAGATATAATGAATGTATTACCAACACAGGAAGCTAAGATTGCAAATAAATTAAAATGTGTGGAGAAATTAGTATAAACGAATAGACATTAGAATAAGTCAATGTAAAATCATAAGAAATCGAGTAAAAGGAGAAAATCATTCAAGAAAAGAAGCCAATTGGGAAACCAAAAATAACATGAGATAAGATTACCTCATTGAGGAATTAGTTACTTAAGGAATTACGAGAACTAATCATGGGCACGTAGAGTTTTGGTTATATCTATTTGAGTTAACAATGCCTCTAACAATATCATGGCATTGATGAATAAAGTATCTAAATTTACTTAGATCAATTAGTGACTATGATTATAGATGATATATTGAATGTATTCGAAAAGTTGAGAAGAATATTTTGAATACTTGAGGAAATTTTACATATCATAAAGGTAGAAACAATTATATGCCAAGTTCCACAAAAGTGAATCTTAGCTTGATCAAATAAAATGTTGGATCGTATAGTATCTGAACATGGCATATTGAGAGACCTAAAGAAAGTATAGGTAATGATGAAGTGAGAATCTACAAGGACTATATAAGAGATTCAAAGTATTATAGAATTAGCTAGAAATTGGACACTACCAAAAGTTGTTAAGGGGTTTTTACTAATCTTAGCCCTTTGACAAAAATGTTTGAGGGGAAACGTTTAAATCGTATAGACTGATGAATGTAAAAAAAAAGAAGAAAGAGTTTTAAGGAAATATAACACCGATCTTAATCATATCGTTTGGATTTGGAGATTAAGTAGTATATAATGAGGATTTTACACCAGAGATTAAGATGCAATCTGTTGCAACATAATAAAGTGATTTTGTATGCATAGAGACAATTAAAGTGTTATTAGTTGGTTATTTGATACATGATTTGAAACTTGCTGCAGTATTTGTACAGTGAAACATTTCAGATCTATATATATACATATACAGATCATTAAATTTTGAGGTAATTATTGAGTTTGAAAGAATTGAATATGAGACTGAGACAATGGATAGAAGTACCGAAGGATTATGATTCTACAAATGAGTCATATCCTGGTAAAGCTAGTGCGTATCTGATGCTTAAACATAAAATTCAATATAGGAATAACACAAATTTAGATATTGAGGTTACCAAACCTAGTGCAATAAAGAACATAGAATGTTGAGTTGAATTTGGGGAAAAATGAAGTATTATTAACTACATTGAAATTTAAAATCAGTTTTACATGAAAAAATTAGCAAAACCTAAAGTGAGGATCCAGAATTGTGAATTTTATTGAGGAATTGAAAATGAATCTAAATTTTGAATTTGGATAGAAAAAATGATACCTTGTGATTGAAATAAGAATTGTGTGTACACGATAAAGATGATTGAGTTAAAGATTGTTAGAGTAAGCACAAATATCAACCTATGCTATACATCCTAGTAGAAATACGACGAAATAACATTTGACGGCTAAGGATGTAGAAACAAGTGACTACATGTATGAGTTGTCAACAATCTTAACTGTTTGAGATATGCTTAAAGCTTATATTTTGGAGTTCATAGGAACATGAGATCAATGTATAGTTCTAATTGACTTTAAGCATAACAACCATTATCATAGTGATATCATTAGAATACTGTATGTTCTCATGTTCTTATGAACTCCAAAATATAAGCTTTAAGCATATCTCCAACAGTTAAGAGTGTTGGCAACTCATATATATAGTCGTTTATTTCTACATCTTTAGCAGTTAAACGTTATTTGTGCTTACTCTAACAATCTTTAACTCAATCATCTTTATCGTGTACATATAGTGATATCATTAGAATACTATATGAGGCGTTATACGACAAAAAAAGAGTCATTTGCCCTTACAATGAAATAAAAAGGGCCTAAAAATAGTAGAAGGCCATAATGGATTCGAGATACTGTTAAGAAGTGAAATGGATATGTATTTGAAATTAAGTGACTCAATAAAGATAGTTGAATTAGGTGGATCAACATCGAAGATATGGAATATAATGAGATAGATATAAGAGATAAGTGTATTAACATTGAATAGATGTGAATTATTAAGTGAAAAATGAAATGTTTCTATGAGTATCACCTTGGCAAGTTGTGCTAAGGTTAGGTAAAAAGGGCAAGTTGAGCCCTAGGTACATTGGTCCTTATGAGATCATTGAGAGGATAGGACCTTTGGCATACAAGTTAGCCTTGCCTAATGAAATGTCTCAGTTGCATAATGTGTTTCACGTGAGCATGTTAAGAAGAGACAGATCTAATCCAACATATGTTTTACTGGCTCAAGATATTAAGGTTGCTAGTAATTTAAGCTATGTTGAGGAGCTGATCAAGATAGTGCGTTATAAGACAAAGCTGCTGAGAAATAGAGTAATTTCATTGGTGAAACTCCTTTGAATAAATCACTCGACTGAGGAAGCAACTTGAGAAACGGATGATCATGTGAGGAAACAATATCCCCACCTATTCGAACCATCAGGTAAGAATTTCGAAGGTGAAATTTCTTTTAGGAAGGGAGAGTTGTAATATCCTATTACTTATGTTTAGGTTAAAATAGTGTTTATAAGAGGTTAATGAGAAATTAGGAAGCATAATTCATGCTTATACATAATGTGGCATACACATACACGAGAATATTGATTTTTGCACATTAATATGGTTGTACATGCATTCATTGACATTTCTGGATAAAATTGATTTTTAATGGGATTATGGATGTTATTGTCTTAAAAATTAAATTGGAGTGTATTAAATGTTATTTGGTAATTTTGGTAATATTTTGGGTATTTTGAAAATTTGAAGTATTTTTGGACTAGGAAAAATATTGAAATATGGATCAATCATTGTGTGATAAATGGGCTACTAAGTTGGTGACAAATAGCATTGTTAATAAGTTGACAAGTGGCCTAATGGAAGTGCTGCAATTGGCAGCAAAAATGGAGGGAAAATGGGAGTCATGCATTGGAGACATGTGTCAATGCATAAATGAGACACCTAGTAGCTTAGATGTTAAGTTCTTGTAAAGAAATTTCTACATCCCTAACTTTGTTTTCTCCACCGAAATCATCCTTTCCATATTCTGAATTTCTATGTCAATATCACACATAGCCTTTTGCCAAACTATTCATTAAGGGAGCTACTTTATGTTATCCTTTATGTTGTTGTCCCTATGGTGTGAAGATCATCTTAGTTCCACCTTGATCTTGAAGTTGGGTTTGGTGGCTTAAAAGGGCTGATATAGTTGGATCTTTGGAGTGATTTAAAGTGACTTTTGAGCAGGAATTATAACTAAACAAGTAACTTTTGAGAATGATGTTTGAATTGGACTGAAATGCTTGTGATATTTGTGAAGAAGAATTGTTGGAATATGTTAGCTGCAGTATTTTCACAAAACTTCCTTTGTTCTTTTTGTTATAACTTCTTCTCTTAAGATCCAAATGATATGATACTTGAACCCATAGACTCATAACACATTGTTCTTCATTTCCACCAAAATTTATGAAAATCTGAATCCATTCAAAAAAGATTGATGGTGATGAATTAGGATGAAAATATTGAGGTGTACTGGAATCTGATAACTGGAATATTTACCAAACATACTTTGGTATTTTGATTATATCATGATCTTTAGTTATCAAAATGAGATAATTATTGATTAAAATTGAACTAGAGACATTTGGCTACAAGTGTTAAGAAGAAATGGAATTTGAATTATGTCCTTAAGGGTCTTGAAATTTAGCTTGAAAGTGAGTCTTGGCTTAGGCTGTAGTACTACCAGTGACAAAAAATCATGTCTTGTGGTTATTGAATAAACTATATTGACGTAGGCCGATTCAGAAAAAGGTGTCTTCACAAAAGTTGTAGCTTATTCTCTTAGCTTTTAATTGGTATACAGTTTGTAATTTTTGGATATTGTAATTGAGAGATATGAGTTGTATAACTTGAATGCATGATCATGCTCTAGCCAAAATTTCAAATGTACTCAGTATATAGTATTTTGAGCTCAGTATATAGTATTTTGAGCATAACTCATAAGATAATCAAACCAAATTGTATGATCTTGGTATCAATAGAAACTTAAGACATGGAAGAACAATTTTCTAGAAGGAAGTGTTATCAAATTACTTCACT
This sequence comes from Erythroxylum ulei, assembly GCA_027564395.1. Classification (NCBI taxonomy): domain Eukaryota; kingdom Viridiplantae; phylum Streptophyta; class Magnoliopsida; order Malpighiales; family Erythroxylaceae; genus Erythroxylum; species Erythroxylum ulei. Next base: position 34,059,744 of record JANITX010000004.1, read on the forward strand.
TTCCTGATGAGAATAATCATATAAAGTGGACCCCAAAGTATGTTTTTGGACAAATCTGAATTGATCAATTGAGTATTGATTTATAATGAGTTTTGTGACAAGAATAAGATAAGGAACCCGAAATATTCATGAACATGCATTGTACGTATTCAGTATATATGAATATGCATAAATGAACTCATAATTGTGATATGTGTATGTACTATATGTTATAGAGAAGCACATTGAACGATAACATCTAAGCATTGCCGGGACTTCAAGGCAATAGCTATTTGGAGCATACTGTGAGTAACTTAGATGATCTCACTTATTATTTGTTTGCTATAAATTCTGTATTGAATGTGGAATGAATTGTTTGTACTGATTCCGGACATGAAGGTTCAAAGATTCTGATTGATGAATGTGATATTGAAGTGTTCCTTGAATGTGAATTTGGTGAAATATTTATTACTCAACATGTTTGTTGAATGCCGGACTAAGGTCCGATGATATATGTATATGGAACTAAAAATGTGATTGAATGGGAATGATTGAAATTATAATTGATTGAATATATGTGATGCATTTCATTCATGAATGCATGATCAGTTAAAGATAGTTGTGACACGAGTAGCAGCCGAAAATGAGCTTAAAGCTCTGGAATGTGGTATAGAGCCAAATGCTTGGTATGTACAATGAGCCCTGTATCCGCAACAGGTAAGGGACAGTATCAATGAGCCTAGTATCCACAATGGATACGGGAAAATTTAGGCACTCAGTAGATGATATGTATAATGAGAGTTGAAACTCTTGTGATTGAAAAAGTTTATGAATAAAGTGGACCCAATTTGATTATTTATTTCCACATACGCGTGTGAGATGTTTTAAAAAAATATTTATACTGAGTTTCGAGTGTTTGGCTGTTCTAACATGCCACCCTTGTGGGGTTACATACTTGGACATCACTCAGGATGTTGGGTACGTGACTTCCGAGAGTAGGATGCTACAGTATACGCTATGATAAACGAGCACGAACAAAATATTAATGTGACATGATTTTTCACATCATCCAAATTGTCAAAACAAATAACACATTATCCAAATTTTCAAAAAAATTACATTGATCCATTTTTTGTTTTAAATTAAAGTTGGATTACTTTAGTTGAGATTTTTTATCAATTTAATCCTATAATAATAAGACTTATATTATTAGTTTATCAACATTATTAACTTAATGTATAAGTTCAAATTAGGATAAATTGTTATATAATATAGATTAGTAATTTATAAAGGCTTTGCTGTATTAATAAGCTATATTAAGGCATATATATATATATACACTACAACTTTCACTAGAATTTGGACATGTATTTGTTTTAATTATTTAAAATATGGCACTAATATTTTTATATCTAACTAAAGTATAACTCAGCTCTAATATGAATGTATATAAAAAAAATGGATATCCTGATTTCGAGAACTCGGTCTTGCATTTTCATATCTTGCTTATCTGGCTCTATGATGCAATTCCAATGGATTTTACTTTGGAGAATTACAAAAAATAGATAAATGCATGATTAATGATTAATGAACTTCAAATGGAAGTAGTAATTGAATGTACAACTTATTGATCATTGTATAATTAAATATGAATTATTATAATACATACATGTTTGTATTTCATGAATTAATTTTAAATGCCTATTTATGGTTAGAAATAAATGAAGATATTTATATTTGAAAACTATTATATGTTATGTATGTTACGGTGGAATGAGTTAAATTGAATAAGAAATAGAATTGTTTGAACACCACTAAGCCTATAGCTTAGCGTGTGGATTTTCTTTCCGCAAATAAGTTTTGAAGAGAATTAGAAGAAAACTGTGGTGGGTCTACTATAAGACAATAGTCACATAGGGGGTCTCAAAAGATTTGGAGGTGGATGTACTACAAATTTTTATTTAGTTTTTGGTTATTGCATGTACACATAAAGAAGTGAAGGATCTTATAGGATTTTATTGTGAATTATATATGAATACATGAAAGTTACGTATGAAATTTGGTTTAGATAAGTTGAAATGTATTAAAGAATGGGTAAAATATTTTGTCAAGGAGTTTGACATGGAGATGGATAGTTGAGTAGCATGCATGAGAAGTATATTGAAGTTTCTTACAATTTCTTGTTGGAGGTTTTAAATAAATATAGAGGAAGCTCTATCCAAAATTTTATAAAATAGATAGCAATTGTTAGAATAATGAGATTTAAAATAAAAAATATTATAGTTCGAAATAATAGGTATTTAAGAATATGGTAACTTTCGGTACGCTGATTCTATTATCAGATTTCTATTATCGGATATAAGGTGTTATAATTTCTGTTTTAAAATGTTGATTACTCGATTAAAGAATTTAAATAGTAAATAAAAAAACTTAAAAGTGAAAATTTTTGTATAAGTTATCCCTAATAATAATAATGGAGTGGAATAATGAAATAAATAAGTGTAAAAGAAAAAAGAGTGTAAGGGAACGAGTCTTTCGAAGCAAGAGTCGGCGCTGCCTCATATTGTCGAAAACCAAAATATAAGTCTTTTTATGTTCTCTCTTCATTTTATAAATCTTTTTTTATGTTTATGTACAGTTGTAGATTTGATTTTGATTTCTCTTTACTCACTCTTTCCATTTCAAACTCAGTCCATTTAATATATTGATCTAAAGAGATACATGATAGAGATCAGTGAGTTTAATTGTTTAATGTGTTTTTTGGGTGGAAAGAATCATGCAGAAGCAATGTTTGCATGTGGTGGAGAACTAACTCATGGCTTTGTGTTTAGCGCGATTGAGAATTACAAGAGGGATCTTTTTGGGTAATTGGGGGGAAATGGCGACTCGTAGCTGGAAGGAGGGCATGTCGTCTGATAATATAAAGAGATTGATATTGGCTCTGTCTTCAAGCGTGTTTGTAGGTGCCAGCTTCAATGTCGAGAAAAAGGGCTTCAAAAAGGCTAGCGCTTCTGGCATTAGGGCTACTACTCTTCTTCACATTTTCTAAGTTTTAAGGGACTTCAATCTTCACTATTTGTTTGCTTGGTTTATTAATTCATGTGGAAAATAAGAAGATTCCTCAAATTTGGATGTGGGTTTCAATTTGCAGGAATTGTAGTCTACTGTGATTGTAGTAATTACTTAGAAGTTGATGACTGAAAAGTAATGACTATTATCATTTCATGAAAACCTTTACAAGAGGTTGGTCTGTACATTGTACAGTACAATACAAAATTACAAATATAGTTTGGTCTTAAAGCTTTGACGACCAATTCCAGATACTCACAGCACCTGTCCCATCACCAGTGAAGAATGAGCCATCGGAACCACTCTGCATAGCTCTAACTTCTCTCTTTGCAAATATCATTCCCTTCTCATTGAATGAAGGTAATTCATACAGTCGAACAATCTTGTCCTTACAAGAACAGAACAATATTGGCTTGCCTTCATCGTTCAGCATTCCAAAAATACTTACAATTCCTTCACCTTCTTTGTGCGTGTAAACTGTTTCCAAGTTACCCGCATGCGACATTCCCCACACTCGGACACAACCATCTAGTGAAGAGCTTAATAGAAAAGAAGACCAGCAGAGAAGCGAAGTGACTGTATCTTCATGCCCTGTAAGCGTCTCTATGCACACAAATTTTTCAGGATCCCACATTCTAACTGTACCATCCGTTGAACCCGAGAATAACTTTCCCGCTCCTACCGTCAAGCACTCAACTGGTCCGGTGTGACCTTCAAGAGTTGCGACTGTGTTGAAAACTTGATCACTTTCTAAACTCAACTTCCATGAGTAGATACAACCATCATTCGCTCCTGCAAATAAAGTATCCTCGTGGGTAGCCAATGAATAAACTTGACCCCCTGCTACGTCAAGACAGAATTCCTTGGCTTCTCCAATTTTCCACGCTTTCACCATATTTGTCATGCCAGCAAACACCCAACAATCGTCTCTATATAAACATCTGATTTCTGCTCCTTTATTCGACACATTTTTGCACTTTCCACTGTCAAAATCCCAAACCCTCATTGTCCCATCTCTAGCAGCAGAGTAAAGTTTATCCGACCCATCAGGGAGTTCTATGCCTACAACCTCCTTATACCCTTCAAGCCTAGCCAACAAGGAAAACTTATTGTCACTCTGACACCAAGAATGCAAGAACTTACAATTGTTTCCACGACTGCACCTTCCTAAAGCCCAATAGTGACAAACAAGTTGCTGACACTTTTCCGCATCATCAACTTGATCACGTCGGATGGCGGTGGTGTTCTTGGCAAACTCCGTCTTCGGTTCCGCGTGTAAAAATTTGCATGGATTGCGATTACACTTTCCAGCCCTCCAATAGACACAAACTCGAGGTTTCACAGCTTTCATTACGCCACATGGACTATGGAAGTATGGCCTCTTTGTCTGCCTATTGTAAACCATAACCATATATTAACAACCAAGAGTGGCATTGCAGAGGAGTAGCTGGTATATATATATATATATATGCACCTGTAACAGAGCTCCTATTTCAATTGGGATATAGTCTTTCCTATTCTAATTGGGATACTGTTTTTCCTATTCTAAATGCTATCTTGTTTTCTTATTTTAGTTGACATATTACTTTTTCCTATTCTAAATGGTATATTGTTTTCTCTATGCATTGCAGAGGAGTAGCTGGTATATATATATATATATGTACACCTGTAACAGAGCTCCTATTTCAATTGGGATATTGTCTTTCCTATTCTGATTGGGATACTGTTTTTCTATTCTAAATGCTATCTTGTTTTCTTATTTTAATTGACATATTACTTTTTTCCTATTCTAAATGGTATATTGATTTCTCTATTTGTCTGTCATATGACAGGCAAATAGAGTTCTGTCAACATGTGGTTCTATGACTGCATGTCTGCTTTATTCACGTGCTTATGTCATGCTTGAATGGTTCTTGTGTGTGTGCTTGCATGATTTCATTTTCTTTTTACTGAAATAATGGTCCAAAGTCTTTTTAATTAAGATATTAATTATGAAATAAAGGTCCAAAGTCTTTGCAACTTACTTTTCCATCCACCGTGGGAATCTGGGTCCCCGAAAACTTGGCCTAAGCAGCCACCCATGAAGACCCTCGAGAATAGTTGTCTTCCCAGGCAAAATGGCCAATAGAAGTGCTGAGAAACCATTGACAAGCCTCACGATATGGTTCAAGGACTCGTAGGTGAACGTCTTGACTGACCTGCAACCCAAACCCGAAAACAAATTATTCTTATCCACTCAAGAAGTTGCAGACAGCGAAAATATCCAAAACCCAAGTCTATCTTATTAAAAAATCTGAGAAAAGAAGGAAAAAGAAAAACTCAACATGAACCAAAAGGCTAAGAAGAAATGAAAACACATAACAGAAAAGTAGGAGGGAAAACGTAAAGACTGACTCTTTGGCAACAGCGAGGATGGTGTCAACCAACCTCTGCATAACTTCCTTCTCCAACTTTCTCTTCTCTTGTGTTCAATATGCTTATCGAAACCAAAGAAATAAAAGCATCCAGATAAAAAGACTCGGCTGATGAGAATAGGCGAAGAAAAATGAGCAGTTGCAATTTGTTCCTTCTTACCGTACAGAGAGAGTATCCTGTCTCTATCTCCACGTGGTACCATATCATTCGCTTCCCTTGATATAATATGAATTATGCTTGCATGTGAAATGACTGACTGACGAGTTAAAATCCTCTGTATAATATTAACGTGTCGTATTTAATGGGTAAACAGCGTCGTTTTTTAATAAAAATTTGACAGAGGCAATTGGTAGAGGGCAAACGATTGTGGGACCCACCCACAACTGTCGTTTTCACGCTAAACACGAGTCATTTGTCTAATTTCAAGCCGTTATTTTTTAACTTCTTGCTTATGCCTTTGGTGTGATTTTGAAAACGGCGTTTATTATTTCTTTGTTGAATTTTTATTCTTATTCTTATTATTATTATTTATGAATTATTGTTATTTCCATTATTGTAAATACTGTTTAATGTTATTATTAAAATTGTAATTTAATAATTATTTCAGAGTAATTATTAAATTAATTGCCATTATCATTAAATTCCTTA
>JANITX010000004.1:34093743-34105663 GCA_027564395.1 Erythroxylum ulei
ATGCTTAGGCTACCTTATTCCGAGAGAAATGGGACAAGGTTTATGGAGACCGATAAAACTGAGCCCTACAGGGCCTTCTATTTCCCATCTTTTCTTTGCAAATGAACTGTTTCTTTTTACTGAAGCTACGGATTCTCAGACGTAAGTAATCGCAAGGACTCTGGAGGAGTTTTGTAAGGCATCTGGGCAGAAAGTAAACACTGATAAAACTAGGATTTTCTTCTCCAAGAACGTCTCTTCGGCAACTGCGCACAGATTAGTCAAGCCCTGCGCATTACGAGCACGAGTAATCTGGGAAAGTATCTAGGAGTTCCATTGATACATGAGCGTACAACAAGACACACCTGTCAACATATCCTAGATAATGCCCAAAAGAAACTTACCAGGTGGCGTGCAAGGTAGTTGTCCCTAGCAGGATGAGTCGCCTTAACCCAGTCTGTGAGATCGGCCCTCCCTATTTTCACAATGCAAACAGTGAGACTACTGAGATAACTCTGTGATGACTTGGGACAAATCATGCAAAATTTTCTATGGGGTTCCATGGGAGAGCAGAAGAAAATGCACCTCATAAATTAGGATACAATGTGTAAGCCCAAAAAGGCGGGAGGCCTAGGCATTAAGTGTATTAGGTCTTCCAACGATGCTTTATTAACAAAGTTGGGCTGGGCTTTGATTACACAACTCACAGCCTTATGGGTCAAGATTTTAAGGGCTAAATATCGTATGGACCCGCACCACATCCCTCTTACAATAGATAGGGTAGGGGTTTCGAGCATTTGGAGGGGAATTTTTGCAATTTGGCAATTTCTACGCTAAGGAATAAAATGACAATTGGGTAATGGTAGGCGCATTTTCTTTTGACTGGATAATTGAGCGAAGGATTGGGGACTCCTAATCTATGTGGCGACTTCTCCACTTCTCGATAGCATTCGTTAGACTAAAATAGCGGATTTTACGAATGAGGATGGCAATTGGAAGTGGAATTTGTTCCAACAATACCTCTCTTTCACAATCTGTATGGATATTGCAAAGGTCCCCCTATTGCAAAAGGAATAATGGAAGATACCATGAGATGGGGTTAAACTGAGCACGGGAGGCTCATAGTGGGGTCAACCTACCATTTAATCGAAGGGAGCATCACGGATGGTAATACTAGCCTTTGGGACTTAATTTGGAAATGGGCAGGGCCCTAGAAGATCAGGGCTTTTCTTTGGTTAATGATCAATAAAAAAATTATAATCAACCAAAAAAAAGTGGCACGCTATATCTCAATGGATAGCAGTTGTCACATCTGTGGACAAGAAGAGTCCACACTACATTTCATCCGGGACTGTCTACGAGTGAAAGCATTCTGGAGTAAATTTCCCTTGGGGGTGGTTGATACGGAATTCTTTCAACAAGACGAGGAGCTGTGAGTAAAATTCAACCTTATGAAGTACTCTCATGTGCTGCAGGTTGAATGGGTTACTATTTTTGGAGTCCCCTGCTGGTTTTTATGGCATTGGCGAAACAAAAGTCTTTTTGAGGCTGACTTTGTTTAGCCGAAAGAAGGTATAAGAGCCGTTATGGAGTACGTGGAGTGGATAGTAAGGAAGCGGGTAGTGGAAAGTTGTGTGTTTCAGACATAAGGATTGCCAGTGGGTAGCTCAGTTAGGTGGACCAAACCGTCGGAGGACTAGGTCAAGCTAAACATGGATGGAGCGGTTAAATAAGGGTCTACCATCGCCACTGCTGGAGGATTAATTAGAGACTGGCATGGTCAGTGGTGCGGTGGGTTTATACAACATAATGGAAGGGGCTCGCCGCTAGCTGCTGAACTCAGGGGAGTCCACTCGAGCCTTACTTTAGTTTGGTCGCTGGGTTATCGCCGAGTCATCGTCGAAATGGATTTCTTAGAAGTCATTAACATTCTATCCTCTTCCAATACTATATTTGCTGAGATTAATTCTTTGGTGGCAGGTTAATCCAACAAGATTGGGAGGTGCAAATTCAGCATGTACATCGTGAAGGGAACTAGTGTGTGGATAACCTGGCCGCTCTCGTAGTTATAGTCAGCGCAGGCATGCATATTCTTCAGGAGTCTCCGATGTTAGTCATGGAACTCATCTACCGCGACAAGCAAGGAGCATTGTATCGCAGAACAATGCGCTAGATAATTTTTTATTTGGGTTTTTGGGTTTTTTTCCTTTGTAAAAAAATCCAACAGAAATATAAAAGAAGTAGAGACATAAACTCAGAAAACAACGAAGAGAAATAAAATGAACAAAACCTATTATCAAAAGAATCAACTTAAGAAGGGAATAAATTTTTAAGAAGGGTATGTGAGCAATAATTATTGAAAAAATTAGTTTTATTTTTTCATACTCTTTTATTATCATTAAATTGATTTATACCCATGTATTAAAATAAATAATTTATTTATTAATTTATAAATAAAAATAAACACAAAAATCACTCATCTCCTATATACCATCAAAAATCAATAATAACTACAAAAGCCTTTGACATATTACATCTACCCATTTTTATCAATTATTTTATGTGCATAAAAATTAAAAAAAAGAAGAGAAGATGGAGAGTGCTTGATTATTTGGTACAGGAAGAAAGAAATGGGCGAAAAAAGAAAAAAGATCATTAATAATATATTATGATTAGAGGAAAAATTTTTTATATTTAATTAATAATTTTGATATATTCTCTTGATATTTTGTTATTCAATCACCTCTAATACTTGTCCTTAAGACATCTGGCCATAAGATAGAAAGTTAATAGAGTGAATCTTTTCGCAAAATATATTGAAATTTCTTGCAAAAATTTTAAAATACTAAATATAAACATGTTTTTATAAATAGATTCGGTAGGGGTACAAGAGGAGATAATAATACGCAGAGTTTGTCACAGTCAAGCAAAATCGCGAGACCTCTAAGCATTGTGGACTTTAGGTTTTTGGACTCTGCAGAATTGAAACCCACTACAGAGAGCTATGGACAATGCGTTTGCAAGGGCATCCGCTATTACCGATCAGAGGCAAAAGATCGAGCAGTATAAGCACATTCTCTCCTCCCTTATCTCATCCACCGATGTTGATAAGGCTAAGAAGTTCATCGATCACGGTATTTTAATTAATTCTCACCTCCGTAAACTAGTCATGCCTTTCTTCATTTTTGATCTTAAAAGGTGATGACTTGTAGTGTTGTCCGATGATGTACCACTGGTGGTGTCGAGGCAGTTGTTACAGAGTTTTTCTCAGGAGTTGGGCAGATTGGGACCGGAGAATCAAAAGGAAATTGCCCATTATACACTTAACCAGATTCAGCCTCGTGTAGTTTCGTTCGAAGAACAGGTTTCTTTTTTCTTTTACTGTTTGTTCATTAAGTCAGCTTTTAGAAACTAGGGCGAAAACTTAGTGTTCTGTGAAATGTAGGTGTTGGTAATTAGAGAGAAACTTGCGGAACAGTACGAATCTGAACAGCAGTGGTCAAAGGCAGCTCAGATGCTTAGCGGTATTGACCTAGATTCTGGAATGAGGTTTGAGTATACAACTCATTTTTCTTTCTTGTTTTAATAATGAAACGTTGTTTTCTTTGTGGTATATTGATTGCGTATCTCTGGCTGTTTTTCTCCATTAGGGGTATTGATGATACATACAGGCTATCGAAGTGTGTCCAGATCGCTCGTCTATATCTAGAGGTATTGTTTTCCTATTAAACTTAGTACGATAAATCAACGTTCCTCTTATTTGAGCCTAGTAGTTATTGGCTAGTATTGCTGCGTGTGACTGAAGAAAGTTGCTAAAATCAACCCAAAAGGAAACATTAATTGTTGAAGTGATAGTAATAGTTTAGATGGTGGATGTGTTGGTATTTAGTGGAAGTCTACTTGAAGCCAAATGTAAGCTATTACCTGACTGCGGCTTCAGGGACGTTAGTTGTTGATTGAGGCTATTTCCCTCACAAGAGGTTTCCTCCTAGATCTCTATAGCAATCTGATTTGGAATGTAATTATCAAAACGCCCGCTTTTAATAGTACAAGTCATTTGTGTTCTTTTGGGGAACAGCACAACTTAAATTCCTATTTTGATAACTACCCATTAGCATTGCAGGATGATGATTCAGTTAATGCCGAAGCTTTCATCAATAAGGCTTCCTTTTTGGTCAGCAATAGCCAACATGAAGTATTGAACTTGCAGTACAAGGTTTGACGTTTCCCTGTATCAGTGCACATTGTGTACAAGGGTAGCGGCTTTAATATTGATGAAGTGGTTGCTTTATTTTTGTTTTTTGTAAGGTCTGCTATGCAAGGATCTTGGATTTAAAGAGGAAATTCTTGGAAGCTGCACTGCGTTATTATGACATATCTCAAATTGAGAAGAGACAGATTGGAGATGAGTACGTAAAAGTTGAATATTTACCCCATTAATCTTTGATTTTTTGTTACTATGGGGAATAGATTTCGTAACAATTCCTTAGATATGCTGTCATTTGGTCTTTTGCTATATAAAATTTTCTTCTGTGAAGTTGCAGCTTTTGCACCTGGAATTATCGGGATTTTGTGAGAATATTGTGATTTGTATTTTCCATTTGCAAATTTGATCTTTCATATTAAGGGTCTTCTGCTTTGGATTCTAACTAGTTCCAACTTCTAGCACCTCTTTTCCATTGACCTCATTTTTCTGCATCTATTTCAAGCTTCATCTATGGTTATTGTCTTCCGGAATCAAAATTTTCTTCTTGCACTAGATATTATGTACTTTTAACTGTCCATCCCACTTTATCGAGTTCATTGATCAATTGTTTTTATCTTTTATTTAGGACAATTGATGAGGAAGCATTGGAGCAAGCTTTATCTGCTGCTGTTACTTGTACAATCTTGGCTGCTGCAGGTCCTCAACGTTCTCGTGTTCTAGCCACATTATACAAGGTAAACATACTACAGTTATTGAATGTTTTGTGTGGGCAATATCTTTATCTATTACATTTGCAAGTATGCTGATCTATTAGGATGTGAAAAATGTGGTTCAGGATGAACGGTGCTCAAAGCTGAAAATTTATCCTATATTGCAGAAGGTTGTTCATTTCTCTCTCTTTCTCATGAGACAGGCATGGATTCATGTTTTCTAATCGAGCATGTTGAACATATAAGAGGATATATATGTTATGATTTTGTTTTCCCTTCTCCCTTTACAATTGCTTCAAGATCTTATAGAGGATCCTTATGTGAAAATTTAGGTGTATTTGGAGCGAATTTTGAGGAAACCAGAAATTGATGCATTTGCTCAAGAGTTAAAAGCACATCAGGTTATACAAATCTTTATACTTTGCGATGTTGCATTCATCCACAGGAAATAAGTAAAATGATCTGTTCTCTTTCTGGTTTAACAGAAAGCTCTTCTTCCTGATAATTTTACTGTACTTGATCGGGCTATGATTGAACACAACCTTCTAAGTGCAAGCAAACTTTACACAAATATAAGGTTGGAGAGGAGTCTTTTTATATTTCTTTCACATTTTGTTTTCAAATATGGCTTTGTATTGATGCCATCTTGTTATTTTTGTCGGACTAATAGTTTTGATGAGTTGGGCACCTTGTTGGGAATTCCTCCACATAAGGTACATTTCTATCCTGATCTTTGAAGAACATCGTGATTGCTCATATTTCCAGTTAAGATAAAAATTAATTTCTATCCTTTAAAGTAAGCATATTCCTATTCTATCTTTGCAGGCAGAGAAAATAGCATCAAGAATGATCTATGAAGATAGAATGAGGGGTTCGATTGATCAGGTGTGACATGCAGGGTTTCTAGATCTCTACCGTGCTCTTGCGTAGATTGGTTTCTTGAGGTTTCATATGTGGCTATTTGCTAACCTTCATAATTTACATGGAGTTGAGTGCTCATGGCCAGTCTGAAGCTTGTTTGCCTGTAGATTGCATTCTGATTTTCCCGTGTTTGTAATTGCAACAGTTTTCTGTGAATGTGGAAAATATTTTGTTTCATTTATTGCTTAATTGTCATCACACACAGGTGGAAGCTGTCATACATTTTGAGGATGACACGGAGGAGTTGCAACAATGGGATCAACAGGTGTTTCTCCTTGCTGATTGAACAAACTGATGAAATGTTTTTTAGAACGGGACTAAATCTAGGTCCAACTGGAACTGATTTCTCACATATTATAATGATATTTTCTGTAAACATGTTTGCGTTTCTTCACTGCAGATTGTTGGTTTGTGTCAAGCTCTGAATGATGTACTAGATAGTATGGCGAAGAAGGGCTTGTCTATTCCTGTCTAACCTGTTTGGAGTCTGGAGAAGGGTTAACTTTGTCACCTTTTTCTATATTGGTCGACTATGAAAGATGGACTTTGTAGTATGGTGACATCCTCCAGATTTTGTTGATTACAGTTGGCACATGATACCTAAAGGAGTGTGGATAATCGCTTATTTTGATACACACTATGGAATTATAAATCTAATGTACGGAAATATTTTCATATTTATAAGGTCTATTTCAATTTCATTGTTTTCGCATTTAATTTTGAAAGCCTTTGGGGCAAATGTTAACGAGAACGAGAGACAGTTTGGTGCTAAGAAATTGGTAAAGCTGAACCGAAGCTTGGGTGGTCTAATCGCCGGAGCCAACATTTTCAAGAGCATTATTCAGGTTAGGAAAGGGTAGCCCCTGCAATCCACAGTATCTTGAAGAAGCTAGTTAGCTATGTAAAAAAGTATATTTTTAATTATAAGATTTTTATTAAACTATATGTTATTTTGATATTTTGGAATGATCATTTTCTAGTTAGTATTTACATAATCACACTGGAAAAAGAGGTGCTCATGACTTTCCTCCTCCCTTTGACATAGTATGCATCGATTTGTCAACTGTAGGTAGACGTTGCATAGCTAACCATAAAATAAACGCAGCCCTCAGGTGGAAGTGTTTTACACATATCACTCTAGTCTAAGGAAGAACACAGTGTTGTTTTTGAAGCAATTTTTGACAGGCTTTACTAAAGAACCTCCCATTCCTAGATAGCTGGCAGATAATTCTGTCGTCTCCTTTACATAGATTTGTTTGAAGTAACGCTTAGTAGATGGGGGAGGGAACTGCATGATGTTCGAATATATTCCTGTCACCAAGAGCCTGAGCCACGGTTATCTCTAGATGCAGAATTGTTCTGAGTCTCTCCATTCCCAACAAATTGTATAATGAGCCACAAGATAGCCGACTATCGAACCAGAAAAGAGTGGTGGTGCCATCTCCAAAAAGGGTGAAAACTTATTGCCTTATAAGTTTACGTGTGCTTAGAATGGCTCTTTATTTGGATGAGTAAGCGGGCTTGCTTTGAAGACTCCATATGCTTCTACCCTTTATAAAGATACTATGCATACATTGACACCAAAGAGCTTGTTTATCCATCCTTAGCCTCCATAATCTTTTGGCCAACATCACTGTATTTAGCAACTTCAATGAGATGATACCGAGCCCTCTCTTTTCTTTAGATAGACATAAATATTTCTATTGCATTCTAGCCCGCTTGACAAAGTCTTCAGCATTGTTCCACAAAAATTTATTGAATAGCCTCTCGATGGTTTGATAATTTTCTTAGGGATGACTACATGTGCAGCCCAAAACAAGTTTATAGAGATTAGTACAGAAGAGATGAGTTATAGTCTTCATGCTATTACTAGAGATTTGGTGCTCTAATTATTAATTCGACTCTAAATCTTTTCAACCAAGAACTGGAAATCAATAATAGTGTGGTTAAAGTTGGTAATAGGGATTCTGAGGTACACCACCTTGAGGGATTGATGATTGAAACCAGTGATAGAATGTAGCTTTTGTGTACTCCCCAAAGCAGTTCTGGATTAAAAAAGGCTACTTTTTGTAGAATTAACCTCCAACCCTGAGAGACTATGAAAGATTTGAAGTGCTTTCATCAAAGCAAAGACTAAAATCGTATTAGCTTTAGAAAGCAATACCAATTCGTCTGCAAAGCTTAGGTTGATAATCTTTTGGTGGGTGCATTTAGAATTATATATAAAAGCTTTAGTGCGAGCAACTACAACCTTTAGAGTTTTGTTAAACACTTCCATAATAAGAGGGAAAAGATATAAAGATAAAGGTTCACCTTGTCAAAAGCCATTGGAGCTTTTAAAGTGCGTGCTAGGCTGTCCATTCACGAGGATTTTGAATGTAGGAGTAGTGATGCATTCAGCTATCCATTGAATGAAAGATTGAGGAAAATTCATAGCTCTTAGTGTATTAAGGATGAAATGTTAGTCAACATTATCGAAGCTTTCCAAATGTCTACTTTGAGGAAACAATTCTTCCTCCCCTTCATGGAGCCATAGGATTTAGTAAGCTCTTGTAGAAGGACTATGTTATCTCCCATTATACGACCAGGAACGAAGGCCTCCTGCGATAAATCAATGTAATTGGCTAGAATAGTCTTCAACCTTTGCACTAACACCTTCATGATGATTTTGTATACGGTATTGCAACAAGATATGGGCCTAAAATCATAGAAGGTGACATGCTTCCCAGGTTTAGGAACCAAAGTAACAAAGGTACTATTAAATTCTATCAAGAGCTTTCCTTTGTTGAAGAATTCAAGGATAGCATCTGTTACCATAGGCTTAAGGAGATGCCAAGCCTTGTTAAAGAACATAAGGTTGAATACATCCGGTCCAGGGGCTTTGTGGGGGTTGATGGTTTAACACTGTATCAATCTGCTGACTGGTAACAGGATGAGAAAGCCCTTCAGCTTCAATTTGAGTTAGCTGACACTACATGAGCTCCCTTAGAAGATCCTGAGAAGATGTAGCCTGTGAAGGAGCTATCAAAATTTAAGAAAAATAATCATATGCACCGTGTAATAGGGAGTTTTGGGAGGTTCATAAATGATTTTTATACATTAAGGAGAGGAATTTGTTATTGTTTTTCCTCGGAAGTATGCAATGTTTCTATCTCCCCTTTTCAACTAGGCTACTTGTGATCGTTGCTTCATTAAGAAGTAATCATAGGTAAGAGCTCTGGCTAGATGTTGAATAGCTGCTCTTTCCTGATCAATTAAGGACGTAAAGGATGGATCAACTTGAAGAAGCATTTGTATTCTGTCTAAAGCAGCTTGTGCAGTGGACAACAAATGATGGGTGCTCTCTATGTTGTTTTTAAAGAGCTCATTCATCTCCTGTTTAATAAGTTAGAGCGATGGGGGGCCATCCAAGCTTGCAATTGAAGATATGGAAGCCATGGGGCTTGGAGAAAAACCATCAGGTGGAGTTGAGGTCCAAAAGGACTCGGTTGAAGTCTTGGAGGATGAAGAAGTTGGGCTACACTTGTTCTTAAAGTTCCAGGTGATGTTGAGCCCATTTGGTGACTGTAAAGCTTGTGTTTTTGCACCTGATCATACTGAGTTCGAGGCATAGGAGCAGCATATTTTCTCACATTTAAATTGGACTTATTTTGGTCTAATTTAAATATTATTTGGTTTGATTTAAAAACTTGTTTTATTTCCTATTTTGTCTTGGCCTGGATTTGTTATTTTGGCCTGATTTAATGACTTGTTTGTTTGTTTTATTTTAGCTGTTTTGTAAGACTTTTATTACAGGTTTTATTTCTGTTTTAATGAGCTAAAAAACTGCAGAATAGGAAAGGTGAGGAGCTGACTTTGTGGCTGCCCATTTGTTTCCTATTCGATATTATTCAGAAAAATATACGAAAAATTCAAGATTTTCTCTCAATCTTTTGGCAAGGAATTGTTTGGGCTTTGATTGTTTTTCCAAAGAACAATCATTGGGTTTGATTATTTTCCGAAAATAATCACAATTGTCTTATTGTTCTTGTTATTGCCAGAATTTTCAATCCAACTAGTCTGACAAGAAAATTTGTATCTCAGTGTGTGTTCATTAAAATTGAGTGATTCCAAATCGAGATGAAAGATCACTTCTTGAACTACAAATCTCCAGAAGTGGTCCCTATTTAGTTCGAACCTTAGCCTGGTCAAAAACTCTCATCTTTTCTGTCTATCGCCTAACTGCCCAGTTTATTGCCCAGGAAAACATGTCCACTTTCCAACCCCTATAACTCAGTCATCCCTTATCCAAATCACCCGTTTCTTGAGCCTAAATTGTAGATCACAAAATTTTATACAAATTTCCTTTAACTTACAGAACCCAATTCCCAACCAATTCACCCAGAATCGTCTTCAAACTCGCCTCCACAGTTTTACCTGATAAACCCAAAACTTATCCAAACACCTTCAAATAATTCCCAATCCACTCCAGATCATTTTCAGGACTGTCTTGCATCATTTTTGGTATCAAAGCTAGCTATTTGAGCGGTGATTTGATTCTCCAACATGTCAAGTCTAACTCAAAACGATCTGGAGAAGTTATTTGCGAAAATCGATGAGATGAGTCTCAAGATGGAAAAGTTTGAAACTTTTCGCCTAGAGAGTGAGCCTGCCAAGACAAAGGAGGCTCCCTTAGGTACGTTTGAGACACCAGGAGACACTTCCCATGCTCATAAAGTCGTGGATGATGAATTTCATGATGAGGTAAATGAATCTATTGCTACTAGTCATGACGATCGCATTAGATTAGGAAGAAATGGTCTAAGAGGGAGAGTGAGAGGCCCTCATGGTGCTGGACGAATGGGACCAGTTAGGAACATTTATCAACCTAGAATTGATAGACATGGTGATTTTAATTTCAAGGTTGATGTCCTTGAATTTGTTGGCAAGCGTGCTGATGCATTTCATGAGTGGTTATATATTGTTGAAAGAATTTTTGAGTTGAAGGATGTACCGGATGATAAAAAGGTTAAAATTATTGTAATGAAGCTTAAAGGGTATGTTGCCCTTTGGTGGGACAATTTGTAAAACAAGAGGCTTAGAGAAGGGAAGCCGAAAATTACTAGATGGGATAGGATGAGAATTGAATTGGAAGAAACATTTATACCTCCTCAACATAGGCAATAAATGCTAGAAAAAATGTTTGCTTTGACTCAAAACAAGAGGCCGGTTGAAGAATATGTAATGGAGTTTGAGCAATTTTTATTGAAGAGTGGTTTAGAAGAAAGTGAAGAAGTGATTGTGACCAGGTTTGTTAAAGGCCTTGGGCAAGAGTTGCAAGACTTTGTGAAGATGTATCCGTTTGACACTTTTAATGAAGTGAAGAGACTTTCTTTTACGGGAGAGATCAATTTAAAACACCAAAAAGCCACCAAATTTCCACCCAAACCAAGCCATACATTTAACCAAAGAACCAGCCCATTCCAACCATCCTTTAAGCCAAAATTCATCCCACCTCAAACCTCACCACAAAAACTACTTAGCCCTCAACCTAAGCCTAACCTACCATCACCATACACTCCAAAAACTCCCTACACACCAAACGGCTCCCAAAGCCCCAAATCCAAGCTTAGATGCTTTAAGAGTCAAGGCTATGGCCACTTCTAATCCGAGTGCCCCAACAGAAAAGGGATGAAAATTCAAGAAATTGAGGAAATTGACAATGCACTTGAGTGTGAAAAGGCTACCCTTTTTGGAGAAGAAGAGAAAGAAGAGGAGAATGGTAGTGATGAAATCGTGGTAGCAAGTGGAGAAGACACTAATGCCGAAATGTTAATGCTACTTAGAATTCTTATCAGTGAGAATAGAGGTGAAGATTGGAAGAGAAAATCACTCCTTCATACAAAATGTTTAACCGGTGGTAAGAAGTGTAATGTGGTAATTGATAATGGAGCTTTTGAGAATGTGGTTTCTAATGAAATGGTGGACAAGCTTAGCTTGAAAACCGAACCCATTCCATGTCCTTATAAGTTCACTTAGATTGATAAGAAGCATGAAATCAAGGTTTCAAGAAGATGTTTTGTTCCTTTTACTATTGGGAAGTATGAAGATGAAGTGTGGTGTC
>JANITX010000004.1:34149115-34163421 GCA_027564395.1 Erythroxylum ulei
TATTATTATTATTATTGATAATATTAATAACAATGCAAAGGTTGTGTCTAGTAAAGAGCAATGTGTCGCAATACATTTGGAGATGGAGACAAAAGTTTTTGTCTTTCGATTATTATTATTATTATTACTATTAATAATATTGATAATATTAATAACAATGCAAAGGTTGTGTCCAGGAAAGAACAATGTGTCGCAATACATTTGGAGATAGGGACAAAAGTTTTTGTCCTCCGATTTTTGGAGGAACAAAAACTTTTATTTCTGTCATCCGGGGACGGAGGACAAAAGTCTGGGGACAGCAATCAAACATGGGGGAGGGACAAGATTTTTTTGTTTTGTCTTCTGTCCCCACTAACGCAGACAACAATCATACACTGCATTAAGACATAAGGGAGTAGTTTTCTAAGAAATGTTGAACAATGATGGTAGCTTTATGTGAAGAGAAGGGAGAGGATATATTATTAATGGGGTATAAAAATCAAGGTATAATAATTTTTCTTTATCAATTCGTGGTTAAGGTTGGAACTAATTGAAGTCTGTTACATGGGTGCAAAAAGATACAAAATTTCATCTTTGTAAATGAACATAAGAACATATGCTCTAGATTGTTGAATGAGAACTTAAACATGTCAAGCCCAAGTGGAACTGCAAAATGGCAACCACTATTTTGACTTTTTTTCCTTTATGATTTTCTTAGCTCACTATAAGTTATGGTTTGTCGTTTTATTCTTTCCCCCCGTTTTCAATTTGATCCTTCCATTCTTCAATTATGCAATTCAGTCCTCCTCTATTTGTACATTGGTCCTAGGGCAATTTTCTTTTATAATTTTTTAAGTTCAAAGATTTACTCAATTTCTAAATTAAACCTAAATTTTAAATAAGCCCAAATTGACTTAAAATTTCCTTAAAATATAAATAATATCTCAAAAATTAATCTATTTTATGACAAAAATAATGACTAACTAAATATAAGTTAATTGTAGCATAACTTGAACAAAAGTTTTAAAATATGAAAACCAATTGATTTCAAATACAAATATCAAAGACAAATAATTAAAAATGTAAATTTTCCATTAATGATGTTTTTAAAATTTTTATTTTGGAAACAAAAATAACATTACAAAATTATTATTTCAATAATTTGTGAAGAAATTATATTTTATGATATTCATTGTGAGTAAAAGAAATTAATAAAATATTTATTTAGCAGCCCCTAAACAAATTAAAACATGCTTGTAATACAAAGCATGATTAGTTGCAATATAAGTAGGATTCCATTTTATACAAAATTCAATTTCTTTGTTACATTCAAGTGAGTTTTTAAAGTCATCTCAAAGAACTTATAAGTTTTAAAATAATCTTATTCAATCATAAAATTTCATTTTTTTAAAATATAGAAACAAAATCATCAATCATCTTTACACAGGTTTGAATAATAAGATTTAGAATTAATTTGAAAAGATATTACATTGAAAAATAATGAGTCATAAAACTCGAGAAAGTTGGATTCAAAAAATTTATAAGAGAGGTCTAATGAGAATTATCATATATTTTTTCTATTTTCAATTGAACTAAGTGTAAGTTTGGTTCAGCTTTTGGAAGCTCCAAAAGTACTTTTTCTTACTGCAAAAGCCATTTTAATGAAAAAAATAAGTGTTTGACTGAAAACTTCAAAAGTATTTTTATAGTAGAAACAACTTTTTTAAAAGTTAAAATATAACTTTTTTAAAAACTAAAATTTAGAACTTTTAAAAAAAGTGGCTAGTGGTAGTTTTGTTTACGTAAGTGACGGAAAGTTATAGAAAAAATAGCTTCCAAAAAAAACTAAAATTTGGGGCTTTTCAGTAACAAAACCACCACTAGCCGACTTCTGTTTTGTTTCTTCTTTATGCTTGAGAACACAGACGCAGAGTGTGGTTTGGGGAAGCTGTGGTGATTCGATTTAAAGATGGACGAGTAAATATCGCTCAATCTCTTGATTTCTTCATTTTTTGTTAATCAGCCCTTCGTAGATGTTGGAAATGACTTTTCTATCTAGTGTTTTGTCACTACTTTCTTTGTTTTTCTTGATTGTGCAATGTGAGATGGGTTTTCATTGATGCTTTAGGCGATGGGTTTCTTGGGTTAGTGTTGGGTATTTGTTTGTTTACCTGATTGTCCATGCATTTGATGGTGGTTTTATGAAATTGATTTCCTCTTTTTTTTTTCAGTTTTTCATTTGTTTTGATTTCTCTCTTTGGTTTCTGGATTCTATCCTGTACTTTTTGAGACTGAAATGATTAGAGGATGTGGGCTCTGATTAAATTTGGTGGGTCATTGTGTTCTTTCGTTCCTTTATTCTTTTGCACTTTTTTTTGCGTATTTCTCTTTTCCCAGACAGTTTAGTGAAAAACCCAACCACATAGTCATAGCTTGGAATCTAAGTGTCTGGGATTGGACACAAACGTTTCTAGTGTTCCTCTATTCAGCATTCCGTTTCTGATCGAGGTTATCAACTCGATTCGATGCTGCAAGTTTCTGCTTTTCTTTATTTTTATATTTTGCCTTTGTGTGTTGTTTGTTAATGTTACTATTACTGTTCTGTTGTTATCTTGCTGACGTTCTGGCTGATTTGCCTATTCAGTTTTTTTATTAATTGTTGCTTCTGTCATTGGTTTGTACCCTTAATCACATGGTATATTTTGTCCACTGTTAGTAAAATTCTGCATATAATTCCAAATCTAAGATTCAAGATTCTGTTGTCTCACAGTAATAGATTTATGTCCATGATAACATATTCCTTATCTTACTTTATGATTGGCAGCACCGAATATTGGGGTTGTAGTCCACAGAAGGATTGTAATTTTGGTGAATTTTTATTACAGTATCTTATATGGTCATTGATGAAACCATTTGCGTTGAAGGTAGCATTTAGGATGTGAAAGTCAAATAGTAAATGAGGTTGCTGATGACTGATTGGGCCTCTTATTTTGAGCAGATGCTTCTGAAAGTTTATGGAATCAAGTAACTCTGAATGAGGACGATTTATGTAACATCTTTGATGAAACAACCCCGGTTAAGGCTTGTGGGGATTTGACTTATCACGGAAATTATAATGGTATGCTTATATTTCCATTGTTTCCTTCTTGCTTTATGGTTGGTTTTAGTTACCAGTTAATGTATCTAATTTGGAGGGCTGAATTTCAGATAATATGAACAAGGAACTAGAAGAACATAAGGAGACTTTTTCACAGTTAAAACAATGTCGGATGCTACATTTTGACACCCAAGAAACAGATTCCACCCTTTGCAATGAAGAGATGAATTCTGCATTTTTGAAATCAAACGTTAGTGCTAGTATTGGTTTTACTTGGCAGGAATTTTCTTTTTGAAAGCAGTCATTGGAAGCTGATTGCTAAATATTTTCTTTCTTATTTAAGCTTGATATCCTATTGAGAAAGACTGACAATAGCCTTTAAAAATCACACATATGCATGTACAAAGTGTTTAGTGGTAGATTTTGAGGGTTTATAAGGCTTTGTGATCAAACAATTATAGTGAAAAGTACAATTTGCATTAACCAGCAGATACTGCTGAAGGTTTTATAGAATGATTGTACTTTATATTGCAAATATTTCTTGAATAATGACAGTCTTTGGTGTTACTTTCAGGGAAGGGAACACTTGATTGATGATGTTATGCCCCAGGCATTGCCTTGTGTTCCTGGGTTTCCAGGTTTGTGTCTTGGAGGCTTTGTGTAGGAATTCAATCTGTCTACATATTCTAGGTTCCTAATCATACACATTACAGATGTGTCTGCCGTCTGTTATGAGAGCTTGGATCAGTCACCAGAGGGCTGGGTTGCTGAATGCTTTAATGACACTGACATGCATTTAAGTCCAGATGATATGTATGATTTTTCGGGATCTAGACTGTTAGTTAATTTTTTTTCTACATGGTTTGACTTCTCTATTGTTGTGACTCAGGAATGCCCCTGGAGCATCTGATATTCAAATTGATATTTCAGGTATTTTACTTTTTTTTAGTCATGCAGTTCTATTTTTCATTTTAATGTTATCTCTTGTACAAAGTTAACATTTATATGATGCTTAGAGTTCTGCAATGACCTGCCTGAGTTTGAAGCTAATTTAGTTGAAAAACAAGTTATTAGGACTCCTCCAAACATCATAGTTAAAGGTGTGTATCTGCTCTCAATATTTTCTAAAATTGATTGTGCCTATTTGACATACTTTCATATGGTATTACTCGAGAGATTTTTACTTCCTAACTGAAGTGGAAAGTTTTTTGTATGTCTCTTTAGCAAACCGGATTATGTTCTTTGTTTGAGACCTTTTAGTTTCCCCCAATAGCCTAGAGGAAGGGGAAAAGAGAAACACAGATTAAGAGTTATCAATTTGAATTTGAGATCCCCTAGATGGGGAACTATTTTGAATTCTGAGATGGACTGCAGATTTGGTCATGCAATATCAAAATAAATTCTTGTGTTGACAAGTTCCTCTTTTTCAACCTCAGGTAAGAAGGCATTATTGCAGACGCCTACTAAGTTAGCTTCTTCTGTTGTATATCCATTTGCTTTCATAAAACCATGTGGGATGCAAGGAGATATTACTCTGAATGATATCAACCAACGAATCCGAACTCCACCACCATCAAAGTCTAAGCAAATTGATGACGATCCTGCTGCATATCCCACTTCAGCTTTCTCTGGGAAGCCTGTTGTTGGCAAAACTAAAATTCGTACAGAAGGAGGAAAAGGAAGCATCACAATCATGAGAACCAAAGGCTGAGCGGATATATATGCAAACTCCTGTCTTGCAGCCAACACTTTAGATCACCCCAATGTTTTGGGTTGAGTTTTGTCTGTCATTCTCAAGCTTGCGAGTACAGAATTCGTAGTCTTTTGCATGGCCTCTGATCCAGTCTTGGAATTCATAAATCACGTCAATTGTCTATGTTTCCATGCAGCACTCTGGACGTTAAGGGCTGTTGTTTCATACTTACCAACCTTATACTGACGAGAAACTTGTTTATGAGATTCGTGAATTTCCTTTTGACTTTGGAAAGACCTTCACAGTGCTGTCTTCATTCACTAAAAAATTCGGAGCCTGTATTGGAATTATGTAATATGGTTGTATTGATCATTAAATGGAAAATGCAAACTAATCTCATAACATTGTGCCTCCATCTGAAGTCTGTTTTCAGTAATATAATCTGGATAGTTAGAGAATACTCGTCCACAGTTTTAGGGTGTGATAAATGAACCATAACAGGCTGCCAACTTCATAAAAGGGACTTTTGTAGATTATCCTATCCGTGGGAACTCAGAAAAGACATTTTACATATTACAAGAGATGTACCGAAGTTTTCTTTCCTCTCTTTTATTTCATGAGATGAGACCATCTTGGGATGTATATGAATTTTCGAAGTCCGAGATTATTTACGTCCTAGTCTGGTTCAAGGATATGACACCAGGGTTATTGTGTTCTTCAGAGATTCTTCTTAAATACCTGGAAAACGTAATGTTTTCCGGCGTAAGCTCTCCATCGACCAAGTCAGTTAAGGAAATCTAATATTTTATAGAGGAAAAGTTGTAATTGAAAGGTAATCTTATTTTAAAAAAATAGTGACTTGTGAATATATGGGATCCTGACACTCTTCAATCTTATGTAATAGTTAAAGACTCTTGGCTAGTGGACATTTTTTTTAAATTGAAGTAATTTTCATTGAATATAGTAAACTATTTACAACATTACAATGAGGTCTCCCTTTAAGAAATCAACAAAAGATTACATTACAATGGGCAAAACATAAAGTTACACTACATACAGTTCAGACCAAAATAATTACAAGTTCCACATAAGCTTCATACTTGTTGACAAGTCTTAAGTTGCATCCTTTGCTATTACAAGAGCTCTTATTTCATTGATAATGTTCTCTGCCAGTTCGTATTTGTTTGTCTCCTCCCTTAAGTAGAGCCTTCTATTTCTCTCCTTCTATAGGTTGTAAGTTGTGATTATGAGTGCAACTTTAAATAGCTTGCCATCCTTCCGCTGCTGCTTAGAAATTCGTATAATCCAACTTAGCATGTCATTCCAATTATAAGAAGTGCAGCAAGCTTCCAGCTTATAAAGCAATTGACTCCACATAACTTTTGAATAAAACAAACACAAGTAGCAAATTCTCCACACCCACACTTAAAAACTTATGTTGTTCCTTATGTAACATTAAATGTAAGAAATGGAGTATTTAACAAAAACAAAAAGTTTCCACAATGTAAAGAAAAAGGAACAAACTTCCTTTGGATTACCTCCCAACCAGCAGATTTGCTAATTGTTGTTAGATCACTCCATGTTCTCCTCATAACAGGATAAAAATTTATTTTCTTTCTAAAGATCACAACTTTTGTATTTTCCACTTAAAATCCTTAAGGATAAAGCTTGAGTCGACGACTACTCACATTCAATGTCTTCCCTATTTTCAAGACTCTTAATCTTTATCACACCATAGGGAGAGACATTGGTAATCACATAAGGATCGACCCAATAAGGACATAACTTACGTGGAAATAGTTTATATTGAGAGTAATAAAGAAGCACTTTTTGACCAACAATGAAACTTTTCCTCAAGACATTGAAAGCTTTGGTCTTCTCCTTGATTAAGACTGCATCTAATTTATCTATACACTTCCACTCACAATCTCACTGACTGAAGGACCAATCACAATAATCACAAAAACATAATGGTCATTTTGGGGATGCTTATTGACATAAAAAATATTGAAATAAGTAACTTCCCCATCAAATTCCATCGTAACGGTATCTTCAAAAACATCTATCTTAGTTTGGTTCATGCAAAGAAATGGTCTACCTAATAAGATACATATTGAATTATAGGAAATTTCGTCATTCATATCTACCATGTAAAAATCAGTTGAAAATATTAGTTCATTCACCTATATAAACAAATCCTCAATCACCTCATTTGGATAAGTGTTAGTATAATCAACCAATTATATGATAACACTAGTTTCTTTCAACAAACCTAAATTTTAAGAAACATACATGGAATAAAGAATAACATTAATTGATGCATCTAAATCTAACATGGCTTGTTTAATCTTAGTGTTAAATTTTTTTACAAGGAATGATAAATATACTTGGGTCCTTACACTTAAGAGATATTTTCTTTTTAAATACTACAAAAATAGTTTCACTCATCCAAAGCATTTTAGTACCTTTCAACTTCTGCTTGTTGGTACACAATTCCTTAAGGAATTTTACATACCTTAGCATTTGCTTGATCGTATCTAATAGTGTTATATTCACCTCAACATTCCAAAAGGTCTCCTATATATCTTTATCCTTATCCTCCTTGTTTGACTTTTCTAACTTGCTCGAGAAAGGTGGAGGGTTAGTCTTAACAATAATTAGGAATTCAACATTTACATTTGAGCAAGATGATATATCCCTTTCTCCTTCAAGCTCCTTCTCAATTTCTTCATCACTAGCCATCCTTTATGTAGCCCTCTCAGGATCCTCAAGCTTCCTACCACTTCTCAAGGTGATTGCACTAACATTCTTCATATTTATCTCAGGTTGTGGAGGTAGTTTTCCTCCTCTTTGGGCTTCAAAACTATTGATAGCCACTACATCTGACTCACCTGGTTTCCAAATTCTAAATGCTAGACTTCATCTCCTGAAATTTAGATTTGGTCTCCTATTGAAACTGCTACACATCATGTTAGAATTGCAAAGTGTTAGTTGTGAAAGACTTAACTATATCTTCTAATGACATACCTGAGGTAAAGGAGGAAGCTTATTGTCTATATTGAAATTTCTGTTCATCCTGTAGCATATATGGAAAGTAGTTTTGTTACCTCTTCCCTCCATAACTCAGGTTTGGATGATCTCTTTAACCTGAGTTATAGGTATGGGAATATGGGTTGTATTGAAGTGAAAACTTTCCCCTTGCAATATTAATATACTTAATATTTCCCTCTTGTATAGCTAGGCAATCATTTGTTGGATGGTTCACGTTTGCACATATATTGGAAGCTTTCACTTGCTCATATCTTACAATAATTTGTTTAACAAAAGATGGTAGTTTATCTAACCGATGTTCTATGGATGAATTATTTACCTCATTTACCAAACGATCATCATTACGAATGCCAAATTATTGAGTGTTTGCTACCATACTCTTGATTAAAAATTGGCACCATAGGAGTGTTTTCATACAGTGCTCTACACTTGTTGCATCTACCAAGCTCTTATCCATAGGTAATAATCCTTTGTAAAAGGACCGAATAACAAGTTGTTCTATGATATTATGGTGAGGGAAACTAACACATAACTTCTTGAAGCGCTGCTAATACTCATAAAGGGATTCTACATGATGTTGCTTTATCCCACAATTCTCTTTCCTTATACTAGAAGTCTTTTATGCTAAAATGTACTTCTTTAAAAATAGCCTCTTCATTTCAATCCATGTGCTTACACTCCCTACAAGCAAATCAAAAAGACAAATTTTTTACTACTTCCTTTAATGAAAATGGAAAGGCCCTTAACATAATTTGCTCGTCCATTACCTCGAGAGGATTCATACTACGATAGACCACATTGAGCACCTTATGATGCTTGTGAGCATCCTTACCTGCATGACCATAAAAGTTAGGCAAAAGGTGGATTAAGTTAGACTTAAGCTCAAAAGTAATACGTTTAGTAAAATTTAGAAATGTAATGCATAAGATTCTTTAAGTCAAATATGGTAGCGCCAACTCTTTTAGAGTTCTGGCTATAGCTTCATCAAATTCAATTCCTTACTGTATTCCTAGAGTTGTTATGGTTTCCCTTCGTAACCTTCATAATGTCCTTTTGATCTAGGGATCAAATTGTACAGGGTCTTGATGAGGAGATCTTGCCTCTACCTGTACACCCCAACATATACCTTGGAGGTATTATAACATGTCTAGAGTGTATTAAGAAGTGAACATAATGAATTGAGTGCATCTAAGTATAATAAGAGACATAATGGTACTTAATATAAAAGACAAAGGTAAATGGATAATTTGTTCGCTTCGACATGGATATACATATTTAGACATGAAATATGTATATAAATTTTTGATATGTTTGCTTGGATTTATGAATGTGATGTGAGGGGAATGGTAGAAGAAGTATCGCATTTGCTTATGGATTTTTTTTGGTTAAATTGGATGTGTTTTTATGTTGCTCTTGCATGACAATATTGAAGTTTGTTGATTTAGGATGTGCACCTCACTGAATGGATAGGTTCTATTGAGCATATTTATGTAATTGGATAATTTCAATTGGAGATTAAACTAGAGACAGAGGTCTAAAACTTTTATGAAGGAACTGAAATTTGATTCTGCCTCTAAGAGTTTTGGATTCTGTTTTGAAGTTAAGTTCCAACTACTATCCTTATTTTCAAATGACTTGTAGTTTTAGGGGTATAACTCCCGATATAATTAACCAAATTGCATGAAATTTATGCCTTTAGAAACTTAAGACATAGGGGAATGAAATACATTGGTAATATTATAGGCTAATGTGGGAATTAAAGGAAGAAGAAGGACCAATATGCAATTTTCCTAAAGTTAATTCATGAACCAATAAGATTAAAATATGTGTTTTCAGTAGAATTGTAACACATGGTCCAATAGAATTGTAATACATGGAACAATAGAATTGTAACACATGGTCCATTAGCATTGCAACACATGGTCCAATAGAATTGTAACATGTGGACCAATGGGATTGTAACTTATGGTTCAATAGGATTGTGACATATGGACCAATACGGTTGAAACATATGTCTAAGACTAGAAAATTCATGAAAAGGCATATGGAGAGGGGAGATGGCCGAAGCTTTGATAGCTTAGCTTCAGATTTTTTTCTCCTCTCCATTTCACCTTCTTCATCCTATATTTTTCACTTGGTGATTCAAGCAAAGTTAAAGATGAAGGAAAAGCATTAGAGAACTACTTTTCCAATTTTAAGGTTTGTGATTTCACTTAGTTGATTTCTAAATTTTTGTATGATTGAATGGATATAAAGATTCATTTTGATGCAAAATTGTTTATGGGATTTTTCTTTGGTGTTACTTTGTATGAACTTGGTTGTATATGACAAGAAAGAATTGTGTTGTGGAATTCTATCTACGGTTTGTTTGAGTCAGTCATATTTTTTGAGTCATAACTCAGCCTACAGACCTCTAAATTGTGTTATTTCAGTTGCTTATGAAACATAAGAAATATAGATAAATATCTTTAGAGGGACTCTGACTTAATTTTGGCTCTATGATCTTGGAAATTGAGATTAAAAAAAAGTTGACTTTATGTTTCCCCTATTTTGGAACAGCTTATGATATTTTGCCTATATCTCATGATTTAGAAGTCTAAATGGTCTGATTGTTAGTTATATAGAAAGATAGACATAGAGGAAAAAAATGTCTAGAAGACTTCAAAACCTAGTTCTGACTTTTTCTATATGCATATTAAGGAATAAGTAGTGGCATGAATGGAGAGAGTGTCTGTCACGACCATGGCATTGTTTTTGTTTTCGATTTTTTTACCGAATCTTTTTGAATGTGTATGAGACCTTTCAAACACCTCCAAATAAATGAAATAGGACTTACGTTGTGTGAATTGGGTGATTGAATGTTGAAATTTAAGATTGATCATAATACATTCCAAAGAAAATTTACCTATATATAAATGATTGATATGCATATTTATTACTCATATATGTATACTATGATTATAAAAGTGTGATTTTGACACCCTCCTAATGGTGGAGTTATGACTTGCATGTATGAACATATATATAGATTTTATGACTTGAAATATATATCATATGATTTGTTAATATATGAATTGTGAAATTTGCAAATGGTTAAAGGAAATGTTATAGTGCTTGCTCTATTATCTTGGTTATAGATAAATGAGCATGCCTATAGAGTTACAATGCGCTTGCTACAGTTTGACACCACCAATGTCCATAGTTCGATACCTTCAAGTATCCACAATTTGATACCTTCTGGTATCCACAGTTTGATATCATCAGATATCCACAGCACCCATTATCTACACCCACAAATAATGTGCAGGCTTAACATAGAAAGGAAACTTAATAGTCTTACATAAGAAATACAACATGACAACATGAATAATTGGTATTAATAATCATGTGTATTGGTTGTAATGATGTGCAATTATTTTTTTCTAAATCAAATGAAAATTCATTTTTCATTTTTACCACAATATTTTTCTCAAAATAATCAATAATTTAATTAAATATATGTTATTTAGGGATAATTCACTTTGAAGCGACTATTCCCCATCTTAATTTTTTTTTTACAATTGAATCAATTTGAAAAAGACTTAAAGTTAAGGATTTATAAATAGGTAATGTTGCTCCAACACCTAACTAAAGGGCTACTACAGTACCTTTGGTAGTTTTCCCCCAACGCAATCCATAGAAATTCCACGAATCCCTTGGTGGATAAGTCCAAAGACTCAGCAGCAATGTGGAATGGAGTTTCTTGTTTGGTGGATCTGATCTATAGTTAGGGGGTAATACATACCAAAAGGTTTGAAGAAGGAATGCACATAATATAATTGCACATCATTACAACCAATACAAATGCTCATCAATACCAATTATTCATGTTGTCATGTTGTATTTCTTATTTATGACTATTAAGTTTCCTTTGTGTTAAGCCTGCACATTTTCTATGGGTGTGGATAACAGGTGTTTTGGATATCCGAAATATCAAACTATGGATACCCGAAGGTATCAAACTATGGATACCTGAAGGTATCGAACTGTGGACATCGGTAGTGTCAAACTATAGCAACTGCATTGTAACCATATAAGCATTCCCATCTATCCACAACCAAGACAATAGAGTAGGCACTATAACATTTCCTTTAACCATTTGCAAATTTCACAATTCATATATTAACAAATCATATGATATACATTTTAAGTCATAAAATCTATATATGTGTTCATACATGCAATTCATAACTTACCATTATTAGAAGGGTGTCAAAATCACACTTTTATAATCATACTAAACATATATGAGCAATAAATATGCATACCAATCATTTATGTACAAGTAAGTTTTCTTTGGAATGCATTATGATCAATCTTAAATTTCATTATTCAATCACCCAATTCACACATCGTAAGTCCTATTTCATTTATTTGGAGGTGTTTGAAAGGTTTCATACACATGCAAAAAGATTCGGTAAAAAAATCGAAAACAAAAACTGTCACGGTCGTGACAGATACTCTCTCCATTCATACCACTACTTGTTCCTTAATATGCATATAGAAAAAGTTAGAACTGGGCTTCATGGTCTTCTAGACATTTTTTCCTCCATATTATAGTTTCTATAGACTTCTAAATCATGAGATGTTGGCAAAATATCACAAGCTGTTCCAAAACAGGGGCAGCATTAGGTCACCTTTTCGATCTCAATTTACAAGATCATAGAGCCATAATTATGTCACAGTCCCTACTAGAGATATTTATCTTTATGTCTTAGGTTTCATATACAACTAAATCACACAATTTTGAGCTCTTTAGGCTGAGTTATGACTCAAACAAACCACCCTAGACATAATTCCACTACACAATACTCTCTTGTCATATACAACAAAGTTCATGCAAAGTCACGCCAAAGCAACATCCCAGAAATAATTACACATCCAAATGAATCTTTATATCCATTCAATAATACACAAATATAGAAATCAACTAAGTGAAATCCCAAACATTGAAATTGGCAAATTAGTTCTCTAATGCTTTTCCTTCTCTTCCACTTTAACTTTGTTTGAATCACTAAGTGAAAAATGATGGGATGAAGAAGGTGAAACGGAGAGGAGAAAATTTTGAGCAAAGCCATCAATGTTTCATCCATCTCCCCTTTCCATATGCCTTTTCATGAATTTTCTATTCTTAGACACATGTTTCAATCCCATTAGTCCATATGTCACAATCCTATTGAACCATGTGTTACAAATCTATTGGACCATGTGTTGCAATGCTATTGGACCATGTGTTACAATTCTATTGGTCCATGTGTTACAATTATATTAGACCATGTGTTACAATTACACTGGACACACATACTTTAATCTTATTGGTCCATGAATTAACATTAGGAAAATTGCATATTAGTCCTTCTTCTTCCTTTAATTCCCACATTAGCCTAACATATTATCAATTTATTTCATTCCTCTATGTCTTAAGTTTCTAATGACATAAATTTCATGCAATTTAGTTAATTATATCGGGAGTTATACCCTAAAAACTACAAGCTGTTTGAAAATAAGGACAGTAGCTGGAACTCAAATTCAAAACATAATCCAAAACTCTTAGAGGCAGAATCAGATTTTGATTCCTTCATGAAAGTTTTAGACCTCTGTCTTTAGTTTAATCTCCAATTGAAATTATCCAATTTGGAGGTCTACAGCCAAGATATAGCCAAATTACATAAATATGTTCAGTGTAACCTATCCATTCAGTGAGGTACACATCCTAAATCAACTAACTTTAATATTATCATGCAAGAGCAGCATACAAGCACATCTAATTTAACCAAAAAAATCCGTAAGAAAATGGAATACTTCTTCTACCAATTCCCCTCACATCACATTCATAAATCCAAGCAAACATATAAAAAATTTCTATACTTATTTCAAGTCTAAGTATGTATGTCCATGTTGAAGCGAACAAATTATTCATTTACCCTTGTCTTTTACATTAAGTACCATTATGTCTCTTACTATACTTAGATGCACTCAATTCATTATGTTCACTTATTAATACACCCTAGACATGCTATAATACTTCTAGGGTATATGTTGGGGTGTTACACTACCATACACAAACATTAACAAACATAAAAGATCAAGTAATAACTGTAGAAACCAATTATAAACAAATATATATACAAAATACTAATTAAAATTCAAAAACAAAAACTAAATCACTTTACTTCACAATAATAACTCCAAAATTCTTGATGTGCATCGAACACAACAAAAAATAAAACCTAACTCTTCACATCTAAATTTGTAATAGTGGTGAGCAAAGATCGTATCCACAAAGAGTGTGTGTCTGATTGAGCCCAAGTTGCTATTATTAATTGGCCGCATTTTTATAATT
This sequence comes from Erythroxylum ulei, assembly GCA_027564395.1. Lineage (NCBI taxonomy): Eukaryota > Viridiplantae > Streptophyta > Magnoliopsida > Malpighiales > Erythroxylaceae > Erythroxylum > Erythroxylum ulei. The sequence continues at coordinate 34,163,318 of JANITX010000004.1, forward strand.
GTTAAAGCACTTGTTGACTCCTAATTGCTGATTTTTATGCTTAAATTGATTCCCTACGATGAGCTTATGTTTTATGCAATTTGTTAGTAAAATTGTGCAAATGG
>JANITX010000004.1:34464634-34476980 GCA_027564395.1 Erythroxylum ulei
TTCAGATTTTCAATTCTCCAAAATCTAACACTTTCATTATTCATTTCTTGCTTTTCAATACCATTCAAAACAATTTATTTACTATCAATTTCATTTAAACTTAAAACGCCATTTTAGGCCATAATTAATCATAAACATCAATAACAAAAGCATATTTCACTTATCTTAAACTCATATAACACTTTACATTCTTAAATTTTCTTTTTCTTTGCACATGAATAATTTACCTCAAATTTCTCATTTAAATGTCAATTTACACTTCAAAATTTCAAGAAAAGTTCGGGATCCAACATCCTTGAAATTGTTAGAACACTCTTATTCCAAATGCATGTTTATACACCATCTTAGGTTAATGCGATCTCCATCACCTATTTTTTGATCAACACTATACCTTCATCTATTTTTTTTATGGTGAGACTCCTTTTAATGTTCTTTTTCCTACTAAGCCTTAATTCCCTTTTACACCATGAATTTTTAATACTACTTGTTTTGTTCGCAATGCTTGTCCTCAAGTCACAAAGCTAGATCTTAACTCTTTAAAATGTGTTTTTATGGGCAAATCTTGACTACAAAAAGGGTATCGATGTTACTATTTGAATCTTAAAAAATATATTAATTCACCCACCCAAATTCTAGAGATAAGATGTATGTTTAGTCACAACATGAATATAGATAGTTAACTGTAAGCGATTCGAGAGAAAGTCGTAAGATCTTCCTAAATTAGGGTATAACTTATCAAGAGATTTTATAGAATAAATTAAATCATTCTTAGATTTTTTATACTAAAAAAGGATTTTAGTTGATTAATCTATAGGTAAGGATTATATGTCTTAAGAGAGAATATGCTTTAAGTTAGAAACTTTTGTTGGTTGAAAAAGTAGAATAATTCATTAGTCAAAGGTGAAATAGAATATAGTTAAGTTTTAGGAGAATATAGCCTAAATCTAGTTAATTCAAAGTTTGATATATTCCTTTTGATCATTATTTTGCAATAAAATTTAGATATATTAATTATTTTATTTTTCCTATTCATTAATCTATAAAGTTTGATCTAATTTGTTAAGTTTATAGGTAGTTAATTGGCAATCTTTGTGGGATCGACCTACACTTGCCTTTGCTAGTTATATCTACGTCGTACACTAGTAGTAAAATATAGATATTTTGGAAAAGTATATAATTGTAACTTGGAGATTCTTACTGATCTAAAAATTAGAATTATTCATTAAATTGAGATAAAATTAAATATAATAAAGTCCTAAGGAATATCTTACCTAAAAATGTAGTTTATTTATAGATTGTCTTATTCTTAATTATTGCTTTATTTTGGTATGCTGAGCGGTTATTTTTATTTCCCTTTTCAATCAATTGCAATTGTGTAATCAATTGTTAACCCGCACCCCGCAGTGCTAGCATAGTCACCGTGAGTGCATAGGCCGCTCTGCTAGGTGGTCAACCGAGATTAGACCGTGGTTTAACCTCTCACCATTTGGTCGGGCCTAGGTGTGGGGGCAGCTGGGGTGGCTGATTCCACCTTTTTGGAACAAGCATAGTTACACCGTACAATTGTAATAAAATATACATCGATAATCTAACTTAAACCATAAGAGAAGTCCATGTTTTTACCTAAATTCTTATTTATACATTCTTATATTTCCTTGTACCCTAATTCACAAATAGCATAATAATCGTGTCAGAAAAAGGAATACTCTCTATTAATAAGATAGAAATACCTTCCCATCCGTTAACTTTAAATGCTGGGAGATTACCTCACGTTTAGTCTAAACCGAGTTCCACTTAGGTTAGGGATGGAAGAAAATTACCTTTAGATTTTCACTACTCATGTTGGATTGGGCTGTAATTTATGAATACCTTTTCATTTTTTCTAAAAAGACAAAAGCCTTTATTACAAACATAAACATGGGCTTCTACAAAAATGCATATATTCATAAGATGTTCTTACCAGCTTATATTAATGTAGCCATCCATTATTGTGTCAGCACGTTTATTGCGTGAATCATCAGTTCACACAAGGCAAGTGTTTTAAAGGGTGTTCCTCATTTATCTTAAGATGCCACCATAACTCATATGAGGCATAAATTCATGAACAAGCGATCTCCATGAAGACCTTTTAACACTTACTGTACAATTTAAAAGACGACAGCCAGCGATTCAAGGCATGACGACGAATCCAACATGTAGAAAAAGGACTCGCAGTACAAGGATTTAATTATGTACATAAAAGACTAGAAAAGGTTTGATAACAAAATATGCTAGTCAACGTCACATTATACGTCCTCAAAATAATTTGCTCTTTGTTAAGGTTTGTAAGCCCAACCATGTTTATCCAGATATGCCTGCACCGCTTCCTTAATTGCGAAGTTTGGAACTAGCTGAGATTGATTAAGTGGCTCCCGTGTGATCGGATCAAAGTTGCCCACCTAAATGGTAATTAGGTCAGTGATAAACAGAAGCAAACAAATACAAATAAACAGTCCTTTTCATTTCAAAACTTCTGAAAATGAATGTGAAATATATCACTTCACCTTGTTTAGATGGTCAAGAATCACTGCTCTTTCATATGAAATCCCACTTGGAGCAATAACAGGATCGCGGAAAATATCAAGTGTGATTTTACAACATAGGTAATCAGGTATCTGAAATTCACATGTTATTCACCACATAACGGTCAAAATACAGTAAAAAAATATGGCAACAATTTTCAACAGCTCCTAACAAACCAAAATACCTACATCAGCAGGCATGTCGTCTTCTGCAGCTTTTTCAAAAACTTCTTCAAGATCTTTTAATTGTTTTAAATGAAAATCATTTACGTCATCCAAAAATCCTTCCGTTTGAAAGTCATCCAGGAAATGTTTTTCTTTTAGAGCTTCCTCACAAGTGTCTCTAGACAAACAGAATCAACTAAAATGAGTGCAAACTACAAAAACTGAATACCCTGGAAGCTTTTAAAAGTAAAAGTTCGTTAGCAAAGTAGTTCAAACTCACTGGGAATACATACTTCAAGCTTTGCAGCTCCCATGAACGTTTTGTTGATGCAAGTTCCCATTCCAAGTATTTTGCTTTGGCAAGTTCCCGCCAGATCTCCTCAACCATGTAGCCGTTTGGGTTTGCACCCCTACCAAGATCCAAAGCCTGTAATAGGGAAATTATCATATACTGTTAAATGACAGATAACCAAAGGCGATATCTAGGATTGATATCATCCACTTTCAAAACAAAAAAAAGATTAGTATGTTATGAACCAAGTTAAACTGACATGAAAAGAATACAATAATGCAAGAAAGTTAAATTCGCATGAATAAATACAGTTAACTGTTACCAAAAAAATGAAAGAAACAGCTAAAGTTAGTAACAGGTAAATCATCATTACCTGAATTATGTTTCTTCTCATATCGGTAGGTTCAGTTTCCATCAATCTCAGTCAATTATTCTCAAATTCCATAACAAAGAAACTTGTTGCTATTACTAGATTTTTGTCTTGAAAATGATGCAGGTTGGCACTTTAACTTTCAAAAAGCAAAGACCAATGTTTAAGGCCATTCACAAGCACCCTGGCATTAGAAAATTGATTCTGTACTTATAGCACTTAACTAGCACATGCTGAATCAAGTTAAATGCAATAGAAACTCCATGCACAAAAATATATAAATGCCAACTTAAAAAATACATTTAATCTGATTCTTGTTTCTTCTCACATATTTTATGTCCAATTATTTATCTCCAAATCTCATAATCAATAACCATATTGTTGTGCTGCTTAGAATAAGAGCCTTAAAAGTGAGTGTGCATTCTCAGTGCACCATTCTGAAGACAAGATAAAAGTTCTAGCACATACAACCCAAAAAGAATCCTTGTCCCAAACTTACAAACTTCAATCCAACTGCATCAAACGTACTGTGAGGTTCTTTGTCTCATCTAAGTTGAAATTTAAAGCTCTTAACACTTCTATTCACCTCAGCTGCACAACTTCATGCATGTTACTTAAAACATTCACTTGCAACTATACAGCTTTGTCTCTTGTTCATATTTGCAAATAAGTTTATCTCTAATTGACCACTGTTTAAACAGTCTAACATATTGAGCCATTAATTTCAATTGTAAGGATCACAAATAATTCTGGTCCCAGTGCAACCAGAACATACGAGCTAAATCTTCCTTAGAATGCATGCATAATAATGTCAACCCCTTAACCTCTTGTATCTTGGTAGCAAAAGCCACTACAGTCTAACTCATGCAAGCCAATAGCAGAAACATGTTGACCCTGATCATACATATTGTTTAGACACCCCATAAACTAGCCAAAGCATTCAAAAGCCATCAAGAAATATCAAATACATGAATAGTACAGGAATTCTGAAGCTTGAAATAATATCAGCAGTAATTATGTTACACACTTAAAGTTATTGCTCCTCAACTTTGCCTCATAAACAGTCAACTTGCATGCATTAGTATACCAGGTGACCTAATCAAAAGTTAGGTTGATAACAATGTAAACAAGGCTACATCAAGTCAATGTATAACATATGGTCAAATTCTTTGTTCTCGACATCTAGTTCCTTCTTTCAAAAGTTTTCTTTGGTTCCTTTTCCATTTGGTGTTCTTTTGAGTTGCTCTGAATATGATAAGCAGATTGACTAGCAGAGTGGTTGCTAAATCTGGTTGCAACCTCCCTAAAAGAAACTTTAATTTCAATTTACTCAGAACACTTTCCAACTCTTTGCGGAAATTGTGCATGACTTAGTCCAATGTTTACATTTGCTACATTTCAGTGACAATATCATCCCCCTATTTAAAAGGTAATAATAAAAAATGCAAACATTAGCAGGTAAGTTATTACCAAATCAGACCAAACAAAAGTACTTCATGCAGACAAAACAAATTAAGAATATAAATAAAGGGACCAGCAGAAATAAGAGCCATGCAGCAAATATAATTTTAGAAACGGATAGTAAGGTGCCAACTAAACAAGGAGTTTAAAACGCAATGGCATCGAAAAAGACAAGACTGCTTGAAGTAAGATATGCCAGATCCATGATTCCTCTTTTTATGAGGGATGAAGGCAAACTGAAAAATGTGAGGAAGACATGAAAAAAAAAGGTGAACAAAATTCAAAACTGGGAAAGTCGAAGAAGGAGAATATCTTTCATTCGCTTTTTGTGCAAAACAGTAGATTGTACAACTCAAGTCTATGAAGCTAACCAGAACTTGCTTCTGAGCAGCAATGCAGGTTGTTATCCAATAAGGATACAATAGAAGGATATTCAAAAGGGAGAAGCATAGTTACCCTGTATTCAGATTGTATTTCAAGAATGACCTGAAAACAAGTACCTACCTTTTCCAATTCCTTTACTCCATTAGTGTACTCTCGCCTCTGCAGTAGTGCAAGTCCTAACATATAGTGGGCCTGTTATAGTTGAACCAAGTATGAAATTCATTTGACCGAAAATGAGAAAAACCATTGCTCCACATTTTCAAGTGCTTACAAATACATGTAATTTGCCGACGTAATCATACTAAAGTACATTCATTAAATAATCAAACAAAAAATTGAACTGTAACTTCACTGCTCTTCTCAAACTACGGCAGAAAGATTAGCCCAAAATAACAAGAAGAAGAAGAAATGGTCTGGCCATGAAAAGCTACCATTGACCTGATGAGAATGACAACAGAAACTTAACATTCTAGTAAACATTGTTGGCGCACAAAGTGAAACAAATGCAACAAAATCAGCAATAATCAACAAATCATCTGATAAACATCCTGATTTTAAGATTTCCAAAGCACACCTCAGGAACTAATGGTGGAAAGAGTCTAAAACTACCACAACCGGTGCAACTGCGTCTATCTAAGTGGGTGCATACCACACATAGGATCTTGGAAAATGTAAGAATAAGAACAAAATCACAACAGCCATCATGGATAATCCCAAAAAAAAAAAACAGAAAGCACCATATGAGAAAAAGTACGGCTTATCTATAAACCCTAATCCATTTCAAGCAAAACAATAAAGATAATAACCTTAACGGATTTGTGGTCAAGCTGGATGGCTTTGCGACAATCCTCTTCGACTTTCCCCCAATTACTGCAGTAAACCACAACGTCTAAAGAATTGAAAAAGAAAATCCAAGAAAACATATTAAAAACAGGATAAAAGGAGAATTCTCCGTACATACTTGCGTTTCCGATAACAAAGAGCGCGATTCGTCCAATACACAGCCACATTAGGGCACAGCGTAATTGCCTTCAATTTTACCAACCCCAAATAAAACATTTCAAAATCCATTAACTTCACGCGAAAGGAGAAACACTCCATCCATATTTGCCCCGAAAAGCTTCAAAAGAATCAAAATTTCAAGAAAGGGGAAGAAAAATACCTCAGTAAAAGCATCAATAGCTGCTCCAAATCGGTCCTTCCCAAAGTACAATTTTCCATCTTCTCTCAGCCTCTCAGCTTGTTTCGCTGCTTGGCTCAATTGTATTCCAGTTCCCATTTGCTTTACCAACTATTAACCTTCTCCTTCTTTCTCAAAGATTTAACACCCAACACTGGATTGATACTCCTGGTTAAGTTTACTTGGTTTTTTTTTTCCCTCTAATAGTTTCTTGTTGACACAACTATTGATACGTGTGGAATCTAGAATGTGTTTTGTACTTTGTTGACCGACGCGGTGAGGTCGGATCGGAAGCGTCGCAGGTCCTTTCACTGAAAGCAACAAGAACAGGCACAGCGTAATGGATAATGATTGTTTATGTAGTTCGGGTTACATACCAGTCACATGGGCTCATCACGGCACAATTCTTATTGGGTGGTTTTCGCGATGGATGTCTAAGAAATGCCTTCAAAGTTCAAACAACCCCGTTAAGGTATGCCTAAAGTATGTTGCAACTTGCAAGGTAAGGTTTCAGAAAATTTCCTTATTAAAAGTATTAAAAATTAATTAAATATCAATATATTTAATTTATTGTAGACATATTCTATCGTTAATTTTATTAGCAAAAATCACTCCAAAAATTAAGTTTATTTATGATAGATAATTCGTAAAATTAATTATTTTTATATTGATAAATTGATGGTCAACTGAATTATTTTATAAAATTTTAATTAAAAAGTATTTAATAAATTTAAATTGTTAGATAATATATTTATTTTTATTTGTTAAAAGATTCTAAATGCATATTAATGTGAGACTCTGTGTGTCAATAAAATTAATGCTAAAGATTAGTAAAGTTAACTTTAGGATATATTTATAATAAAGGATAAATTTATACTTTAAATTTTAGATAATTTTGTAATAAAAATTAAAATTATTAATTTTAGCAATTAAATATTTTTATAAAATCAACATATAGTTTTTCTAAGTATTTAAAAAACAGACAAGACGTCGAACCAATCCAAGAAAATGCTTAAAATTTAAAGACCAATCGATATTAAACTACTATAAAATTGGTATATAATAAATAAGAAATAAAAATTATAAGAGTAAATAAAAATAAAATATTTTATTGGAATAAAAAATTATAATTCAATAAAATTAGTTCTTAAAACTTTTTGATGATACTTTATTTAAGTAAGAAGTTTGCAATTTATAATTAATCTTGACTTATGTAATAATTTTTACAAAATAATTTTTTCATATAATTTCTTAATATAAATTATAAATTATGAATAAGATTAAAGTTTCATAATTTAATTAGCATATAAGAAGAGAATGGGTATGAATGTGACCAGTATAATCGCTCAAAACCAATGCCCAAATTAAACTCGAACTTTAAGAATTACAAGCAGTGAAGTCAAGTGAAAGGCACATGCCTTTTCATAAAGCAAAAGGTGCTTGCTTTTGTAAGTGGAGGCTAACTAGTCGACTCCTATACTAAGCAGATCAATTATTTTCTAACCTTTTCTTCAGTTCCTATTTAGTCCTTCGACGCAAAACCCTAGATTTAGTGGGGGTTCAACAGTCTCACATCTACAGTACAATCATCCATTATAGCATTACGTCGAGAAATATTTGCGTTGACTGTATCCTTTTGGCGATGGAAATGCTGTAAAACCCATTACTATTATCAGCTGTTAGATAAAAGAATGAGCTGATCGAAATTTGATTGCCCCCGCTGACAATGCAATGGGATGAGAATAGATTTAATAAAAACGCGAGAGAGAATGGAGAGAGGTCCCGAACATCTCCTTCTTGCTGGCCTCGTAAACAATGGTCAATTCATTCTTTCACTGGATTTGAACTTTGATTTTTCTGTGTTTTAGTTTCCGTGATATATAATTAGATTAGGTTAAAGGTATGTTTAGTTGGCCATTATTTTTTTCACGTGGATACCTATATGTTATGGGCAATAAAGATATTGTTAGCTGAATCAGTAACTTACTAATGAAACTATGTTTTTTGGGAAAAAATTAAATATATCAAGCCCTAAAGGCAATTCAAAGGTGTTTCCAGCATATACGACAACTTGTCATCTCATCTTAGTGCCAGTTAAGTATAAACTTCACTGAACAAAATAACAAAATATGCCCAAGAGAAAACCAACAAGCTTAAGCACACTCACCCCATATACGCCCGATCAACTGGATATGCTTTAGTATGATTGTGATATGCTTGGCATTAATGGCACAGAGATTGGTGTCCTTACAAAACCCACCAGATAAGCCTCAGCAGCCTCCTAGACTGCAAACACTGCATAAAGGCCAACATTAGTAACGAGCTGCTTCCTTGGAGCCTTTCCTTCAATAGAATTACAAGCAGTTTGCTTGGTATGGGCCATCTCTAAATATCTTCAGGAATCTCTCTCCCTCTCTCGTGCTCACTCTCTTCATAAAAGAGTGTTAAAAATCTACACATTCTAATAGACAAGTAGGTATTACTTATGTTGGAATTTCTGCTTTTGTAAGCTGATTTAGAGCCTAAGCTATTTTACCTATTGTTTATGGAACAGCTTCTGATGAGCACTTTTGTCTTGAAAGGCTCTAAACTTCTTCTCATCCCATATAGCCGTGATTGTCGAAGATAAGGCTATCTAAAAATAATGACTAGTAGTGCTATTTCTGTAATTCAACTGTTGAGTTTGGATGATGTCCAGATTATCAATTTCAACATTTAACATGCATTTCTCATGTAGCTCCCTCCATATATCTCTAATATAGTGACATTTGAAGAATAAATGTTCACTAGTTTCCTCCGCTTCTTGGTTGTGTGTATTTGGCTATCCTATCGACTATTCTTAACTTGCATTTCATCGCAATATACAGAGTGAATGTTGCTCGAGGTTGACAATAACTTGAATAGGTGGCTTTGGTCTATGATAGGTTACGAATTTATTTATAAAATAACTTCTTGCAAGAAGAATTCGAGTATTTACCATCATACAAGTGTCTCCAAATATCTATCAGTTTTTGCGTTGCAGTAAGTTCCACAGATTTCATTAGCTAGTGAGTTGGATTATATTGTGTTTTGAAATTTTTCCTTGCATTGTATTGTTATACCAACCAAAGCTTGTAAGGGAATATAACTCTTTGGGGAGTCAGATACATTGGAATTAATCAATAGTCCCACAGAAAGCTAATTATCATGCCAAAAATTAACAGACTTCCCATTACCTATCAACATAATGAAGTTAGTCTTGTATTTGTCCCTCATTTTTAGAATAACTTTAAGAGTATTAGAGGGAAAGTGCGAACAACCTATTACTTAGATACTCCTATTTTTGATGAAATAGTTATGTATCCATTTGCATTATAGAGATTGCTTGTCCTGCATCAGTCTCCAAAGCCTTTTTATGAGCAAAATTGAGTTCATAGTTTTAAAGGAACAAATCCTAACCCACCTTGATTCCTAAGTGTTCAGATTTCTTTCCATTTCACCATAGTTTTGTGGCTTTTCTCCTTGTCTCCAGTCCATAAGAAGTTACTAAATATACTATCAATGGCTTTCAAGATTAAACCTGGAAAAGCTAAGTAGATAGCCTAATAAATGTTGATGGAGTTGATAATCGAGTTAATAAGCTATATTCTCCCCACTCTTGAAAGATGTGTGGATCTCTAAGCTGAAATCCTTGCTTGTGTTCTATCAAGCAGTTCAGTGTAATCCCTTGCTTTCAATCTATGTGCAGAGATAGGGATGCCTAAGAATTTCATTAGGAATTCTTTTGATTGAAAACTAGTTAAGGTTGAAATTAATTGTTAAAGATCTGAGGCACTCTTAGATAGAAATATATTACTTTTGGAATAATTTACTTGTAGTCCTGAGACTCTGTGGAACATCTTCAGAGCTTCAACAAAATGGAAATAGGGATGACATCAACTTTGAGAGTAGAATTAAATCATCTGCAAACAAAGATTGGTTAGTTTAAATTTGCCACACTTTGAGTGATATTTGAATTTCTTTGTCCTTGCCACTACATTCTCAGTGATCTTATGGAGAGTTTGCATAACCAAGGCAAAGATGTATGGAGATAAAGGATCTCCTTATCTGATCCCTTTGCTACTTTGAAAAAACCTAGTAGATTGTCCATTCACCAAGATGTTATGTGAAGACGTCATCAAACATCATTCAATCCATCGTTTGAAAATACTTAGAAATTCTATAGCCTATAAAATATTTATGATGAAGCTCCAATAAACATTGTCATATGCTTTCCTAAGATCAATTTTGATTAAAAAAATTGGGTTTGCTTTCCCTCTTTTAGTAATTGGTAATGAGTTCCTGAAGTATTAGAATAGTATCACTAATTATTCTACCAGGTATATATACACTTTGAGTGTGGCTAATATGCTTATGAAGAATTCCTTTGAGCCTTTGAGCTATAAGATTGAAAATGATTTTATACAAGGAATTGCAATAAGTAATTGGTCTGAAATCGATGAAGCTATTCAACTCACCATTCTTTGGAACAAGAGTGATAAAAATATTATTGATCTCTTTAAGAAGTGTACCTTTACTAAATAATTTTATCACATCTTTTGAAACCATGTTACCAGTGAGGGACCAAGTTTCCTTGAAAAACTTAACATTGAATCCATTTAATCCAGGGGCTTTGTGAGGATGGAGAGATGCAATTGTATCTTTGATTTCCTGCAGTGAAATAGGTCTGGCTGATTGGGTTGCATCTTCTAATGAAATAGAGTTTTTAGAATCTGATTAAGAAATTGCTTAAAAGAGTGTGCATCTGAAGGTTTGCTCATAAGCTCACTGAAGTATTCATAAGCTCCTTACATAAGCCGATTTTCAAAATAAAGAACAATGTTATTGCGATTGAGTGAGATAATTTTGTTTCTAGCCTTTCTTGAAATTATGGCCTTGTGAAATACAAGAGTGTTTTTGTCTCCATGTTTCATCCATTCCACTCTTGCTCTTTGTTTGGATAGGGAATAATCTAATAATGGTGCTTGAGACTAGTTATGTAATGCTTCCCTTTCCCTTGCTTCAATTTTTTGATTCCCAAGATTGAGGTATTAAAGTTGTTGTATATCCTCTAACTCTTTTCTAGCTTTGTTGACAAAGTGGTGTATGTTGCCAATATAAGCACTATAAAGCATCTTCATTTCCTACTTGATTAGTTGCAACTTCGTAGAAAAATAAACTGCTTAAATCCTCAAATGTCAGACCTCAGTATAGTCTATAAGCCTTCCTCAAAATGAGCTAGTTGCATCAAAAGCTCATTGAACCTAAAAGGATGGATAGTTCTCTCTGTAGTTAGAAAAGTGAGAAAAGGGTATGATCTGATAAGTGATTAGTAGCAAACTTTAAAAAGCAGTTAAGAAATATACTCATCAATCTTAAAATTTTCACACTTCTATCTAATATCTTCTTTATCAAATTTGCACCTTGTTGCTTGTTACTCCATATATAGAAGTAGCCTCCCATTGGTATATCAATGCATTGAGCATCCTCCAAACATTGTCTAAGTTCGATGCAAGGAATACAAATAAACCTTGGTCTCTCAGCCTCCTCGGTTCCTAGTATGGAATTGAAGTCACCTGAAAGCATCCATAGGATTGTATTAGAAGTGACAAATTCTTTGATGTGATTCCATAGAAAATTTCTCTAATATGTGTTGTTATGTACATTTATGAAGGAGATATGTAATCTTTAATTGAGCTGCCCAATAGTTGTTGGATCCCGTTTCCGGAACCCAACTCTCTTGACTATCATACCGTCATAGGCTCCTTGCTTAACACGATTTCTCATCAGTTTTTTTTTCACTAACACATCTCAACTTCATCCATACACAAATTCATATTTCATCTCAATATCATCCATACATAAATCATAATTCATTAACATCAAAAGAATACATTTCTAATCCCAATTACATC
>JANITX010000004.1:34572893-34591985 GCA_027564395.1 Erythroxylum ulei
CTCAAAACACCATTTTAGGCTATCATTAATCATAACCATCACTAACAAAAGTATACACACATTTTACCTATCTTAATATCATAAAACCATTTACATTCTCAAATTTTCTTTCTCTTTACACATGATTAATTCACCACCAATTTCTCATTTCGTGTCGAATTTTAACTCGCAATTCTAAGAAAAGTTCGGGGTCCAACATTAATCATTGGGTAACCTCTTTTGGTGTTGGGAATTGTAGAACCAACCTTACACTACTTGTATAACTGACTATTCTCTTCATTTAGCAAGCTATCAATGTAAGTCTAAGCAATATTACCTATCACTTAGTTATATCTATGTAACTGCTTATAGGAGCTATAATAGAGAAGAAATGAGAAACAAAAAAAGTCTCACAAAATGGTGAGTGAGTTGAAAGTTCTAAAAGCAGAAGACCTAAATTAGGAGAAGTATTAATTTTAGTGGGTTTACACGAACGAACTATTGGGTATCATATTTCCATTTGGCCTTGTTTATACTATATTGAGAACCATAAAAGCAAGATCATGGTGGAATAGGATAAGTTTGTTAAAGATACAATAAGTCATTTTTGCTTGCAGTTAATAATTCTCAGGAAGTGAAAATTCATGCTCTTTTTTCTATAGGAAACCTTAGAATTTTCACTGCAAATTATAAGTGAGGTTCCTTTAATAGTGGTAATGTAGACCACACTTTCACTCCTATTATGTATCATCTTGTTGTCTTTTCCGTTAAGATTACTGTAAATTAATTTTTTTTCCTATTTTTCCATTTATAAATATATTGCATTCAATATGGATTGAAAAGTTCATGCCTTTTGACTTTGTTTATAAAAATAACTATATCATTGTGTTATTATTTTTAAACTACATTAATAATCCTGATTAAATGGAGGTCATAATAAATTTATTGGTATTTTATTCTTTATATATATTAATCTGATTATGAGCATAGTTGTTTTAAAATAACACAAAACTATCGTTTTTATTTTGTAGGAAGGTGAAGATTAGGAGTGGAAAAGTAAATATTTGTGCAGGATTTTAGGGTGCTTATAAATATTGGTTTTATTTTGTATTTTGGTTGATGAACTTATATTCCATATGGACTAGAGGAAGATAATATAGGTGCACATTTTAGCTAATGATTTTTGGCTATTGTCTTTTAGACTATATGATAACATATATAAATGCAATTTTTTGGCCATTGACATTTAACATTATATATTTTATGGCATATATTAATGTATGTTTGATTACTTTTAATGCTATATATTATTAGGTTAATCAATATTAATGTATGTTAGGACCTGGGTCCCGTTCCCTATCCTAAGGTGACAATATTAATGTATGTTAGGACTTGGGTCCCGTTCCCTATCCTAAGGCGACCACTCTGGGCAGTTGGGTGAGGATCCTGCGAAAGGAAAGTCAAAAGCATTCAATTTTCAATAAGAATGGCAACGCATACCGTGGCAGGTTCGTTGCAGCAAACAAACGCTTGGGAGTGATCTCTTAGCGCCTCTCGGGAGAAGTTCGCTGCGGCGAAGAACCCAATTCCTATCCAAAACCTCTCGGACAAATACGTCGCAGAGAAAAAATTTGACTTCGCCACGACGAAGTCGCCATACGAAACTAAATAAAACTCTTCGAAAAAGGCTGGTTGCGGCAAACTCCTGGCTTTGCCGCGGTGAAACTCTCAAATTCGAAACCCAGAAACCCAACATTCACCCTAATTCTCTGCACACACATCTTACCTATTTCCCACATCCTATACCAATATTCTAAACACACATACATTCACACATATAGTACAACACCCAATTCAACTCAACCAGAAGGATAATTCTAATCATATACAAAGAAACTTCTTCGTTTCATTAATAAGTCCAAAGAGAGTTCAACGAGCTTTAGTTACATATCATATCAACATACACCTCACTAACTAAAAAAAATACAAAAGGATGCTCAATGTTTGATATGCTTATAAAGCTATCCAAAATGTTCACTAACTTAGTACAAAAGATCTATAGCTATCTTGGATTTTCCGATGCCTTGCAAGGTTCAACAGTCGACTTGTTCTGCAACTGAGGAGTGGAGAAATAATGGGTTGAGCTACACAGCTTAGTGGCTAATATATTTATAGCCATTGGTAATTAACCACAAATTGAAGCATATGTATATATATATATAGCTAGCATTTCAAGCATTAATCAATTTAGCCCAAAAGATTATAATTAAGCAAGTTAGTGCATAACACATAACATAGACTTTAGCCATAAAACAAATCACTCAATTGCATCATACTTGACAATTCAAAGATGCAATGCACAAACAAATGACTGGAGTGGTCCTATGGGTACGAAATGGAGAAACCGAAATTTACACCATGAATAAAATGAGTCCATTTTTTGGAGCTTATATGCCACAAGTTGGTAGCTGGGAGAACGCTCTTGTCAACGTGCATGTGACGAATGAAATGGTTCCACTCTTGCCCAAACAAAAGCACATATTCATGCTCAAATCATTTCAACATACTTTCATGCTTTTTCTTCTTTTTGTTTAGATAAAATGTTATAACCTCTTTCAAGGTAAAACATTGATTGAGCCCAAGTTTATCATATAAATTGGCTGCACTTTCATGGTCTTTAACATACTTTTTGACTCTTAGTGATTTTGTGCTTAAATTATTCCTTTTTGGTGAGCTTACATTTTATGCAATTTGTTAGTAAAACTATTGCACATTGACATTAATTGCATTATAATTTTTCTAAGGACAATTGATACTGCAAATTGTTATTTTATATTGTAGGAAAAAAAGAGTCAAAAGATCAGAAGAGTCAACAAGGCGTGAGGTCCTCAACGCACGTCGCGGCGCAACGAGAAGAAGGCACGTCACGGCAAAAACTAATTATCTTACCGCGGCGCATCATCAGGCAACAACGCGCTGCAACGTCGATTAATTTTTCCACCGCGGCGAGCGATCCAAGAAGTACACGTCGCGACGCATCTTGCCTGTCGCCGCAGTGAACAGTCGGGCACCCGGACTAAAATTGGAAAATTCTCATACTGTGCATACCCGACCCAGTGACCCGTTTTGAGAAGAAACCTATTTTTGGATAAGTTGGAGAGTGCCGACATATATATTGATTCATATTCCACCAGGGGAGGGATCATTCATTCAGAAATAGAGACATACGAGTGACGAGATAACAGAAAGGAAACAGTCACGACCTCACCACTAGGGTTCCCTTCGGGGTTCCCTAGGGACAATTTTCGCATAGGTTTTATCTTTCATTTCCACCCCCGACTTCCACCATGGGTAGCTTGGATTCGTTCTGAGTTGTGAAGCTTCCGATTGCAATGTGTGGTTAGGTATTTCTTTTCTCCTGAAGATGTAGTGATGGCTGGAGTTTACTGGGCTTCAAAGGGGAGTAGCTTTCCTTATTAATTTCACTTGCATTTTGTGACATATAGGCTAGCTTAGGTCCATTTCATTAGGTTTCGATTAAGGAGCACAGTCTGGAGTGATAGGATGATTAATGACTGAGACAACTATCCAGCAAAATAGAGCCAGTGGATTAGGACAAAGAGGTAGAGGTAGGGGTAGAACAAGTCCAGTAGATCTTAGTGTTAGGACTGAGTTATGAAGTAACCAACCATAGACCTAGGCCAGGATCTTTGCTATTACAAGACGAAAGGCACAAAATTCTCTAGATGTTGTTACAGGTGTGTTATATGTCTTTCAATTTAAGGCATTTGTATTATTAGATCCAGGATCTACGTATTCATTTATCACACCATATTTAGCATCTAAACTGCATTGTGTGTGAGAGATGTTGAAATGTGACTTAGAGCTGAGTACATCAGTAGGCAATACTACAATGATTGGAGAAGTGTGTAAAGGGTGTATTATTTGAGTTGACCAGACTGAGATGAAAGCTGATTTGATAGTACTATAGTTAAAAAAGATAGACCTCATCTTAGGTATGGATTGGCTTACTGCTCATAGGGTTGTAATGAATTGTTATACTAAAGAAGTCATTATTGAATCTCCTAATCAACCAAGAGTAATATTTTGAGGTGTCAGTCAAGCAATGCCGGCCAGATTGATTTCAACAATGAGTTCTTTGAGGCTGATTTGAAGTGGATGTGAGGCTTATCTAGCCTATGTGACTGATGCCTGAACTGAGTAGATAGTACAGGATATTCCTATTGTTAAGGATTTCCTAAATGTGTTTCTCACTGAATTACCGAGATTACCCTAAATAAGGAAGCAGAGTTCACTATTGACTTTGATCCAAGTATTGCTCCTATATCTATTCCTCTATATAGGATGACATATGTGAACTTAAGGAACTTAAGACTTAGTTCCAAGAATTGTTGGATAAGGGCTTTATCAAGCCCAGTGTGTCACCATGGGGAGTTCCAATTTTGTTTGTGAAGAAGAAGGATGGGACTTTGAGATTATGCATTGATTATAGAAAAATAAATCAGGTGAAAGTGAAGAATCCCTTACCGAGAATAGATGATTTACTTTATCAGTTAAAAGGAGCTCAGGTGTTTACTAAACTCGATTTGAGTTTAGGGTGCTACCAGCTAAAAATAGCAGAAGTTTATGTACCAAAAAGTACATTCAGAATTAGATATGGGCACATTAAGTTGTTGGTGATGCCTTTTGGGTTGACGAATGCTTCGACAACCTTTATGACATTGATGAATAAGGTATTTCAACCTTACTTAGATCACTTTATGATTGTATTCATAAATGATATTTTGGTATACTCGAAGAGCAGAGAAGAACATTCTGAGCATTTAAGGTTAGTCTTACAGATAATGAGAGAGAAGCAATTGTACGCCAAATTCAGTAAATGTGAATTTTGGCTTGATCAAGTGGTGTTCTTAGGTCATATAGTATTTGGACAGGGCATACAGGTAAAAAAAAGTTGAGGTAGTGATAAAGTGGGATTTCACCATGTTTAAAGTATACGAGTAAAACTTTAAGCATGGTGAAATCCATCAAAGTAAAGATAGTGTCATTATGTATTTTTAATTCTTTAAAATGTCTTTAATAAGAATTGAATGTTTTCAATAATTATAAGAAAAAAATCTTGACAGAGAATAATAAACAACTTCTCACTTATTCCAGGAGGAAAGACCATCAAAATGGTAAGAAGGCTACCATTCTTTTGGTACCTGTTGAATCAACCCTGTAGAAATTCTCACCTATAAGCCAACAGTTAGACGAAGATGTTGGTGAGGGCTAATCTTGGAATATAGTGACTCAAACCTTATAATGAGGGTGACTGAGGGAATCCACGCAAAAAGAAAAATTGACGAATGAGAGCGATTAAGGGATTCTACGCACAAAGACAAGCACACAAATTAGGGATTCCAAACGATGATTGAGCTGATAAGGATTCCAGCCAGCCTCCGATAACTTTAGGAATTCCAAATGGTGATTGGGAACTTTGGAGTTCTATACAACGGAGAAGTGAGGGCGGTAAGGGATCGTTTTTATTAGGTTAATCAATTACTTTACTGATTAGTTAAGTTAATATGTTTTTTTAAGATAAGAAATTTTTTAGGGTTAATTAAATATGGTGAGCCCACAGGTAAAAACTTAGTAAAATTTTTAATTCTTAATTTTAAGAAGAGAAATAAAGTAATATTAAAAACAGTCAAGTCATCGCTAATTTAGCAGAAAATTGACAGCATCGTATAGTAGTAAGTTTTTTCATTATTTTGGGTTATATTTAAACTTTTTTCCAAATGTTGGGTTTTATTTGTACTCTCTAAAACCTTAGGGTTAAATTTGCCAATGAATGTAAACCTTAGGATCTGCATAAAAAGGAAATTTTAGGAGCAATAAACCTATTATAGGTAATTAAAGACCAAGCAACTACAAATTTATCGAGCTTGAATATTTTATACAAGTCTTATACTGGAAAATCACTATCATTAAAGGTTGCACTCTCATAATCCCTTTGGAAGTATGTTATTGATTCCTCTCTAATTCAGTAACTTTGTCTATAGTCTAGAATTGTTAGCTTTGTTTTGCAATGTATATACAATTTCACCTATAAGCCAACAGTTAGACGAAGATGCTTATGAGGGCTACTCTTGGAATATAGTGACTTGAACCCTAGAATGAGGGCAACTGAGGGATTCCACAAAGAAAGAAAAATTGACGAATGAGAGCGATTAAGGGATTCTACACACAAAGACAAGCACACAAATTAGGGATTCCAAACGATGATTGAGGTGATAGGGATTCTAGCCGGCCTCTGACAACTTTAGGGATTCCAAATGGTGATTGAGAACTTTGGGGTTCTGGACAACGGAGAAGTGAGGGATGGGTAAGCGATCGTTTTTATTAGGTTAATCAATTACTTTACTAATTAGTTAAGTTAATATGTTTTTTTAAAGTTAAGAAATTTTTTAGGGTTAATTAAATATGGTGAGTCCCACAGGTAAAAACTTAATAAAATTTTTAAATTTTAATTTTAAGAAAAACAATAAATTAATATTAAAAACAGTTAGGTCATCGTTGATCTAGCAGAAAATTGACAGCATCGTATAGTAGTCGGTTTTTTTGTTATTTTGGGTTATATTTAAACTTTTTCCAAATGTTAGGGTTTTATTTGTACTCTCTAAAACCTTAGGATTAAATTTGCCAATGAATGTAAGCCTTAGGATCAAAATTGACCCTTTTGCATAAAAAGGAAATTTAAGAGCAATAAACCTATTATAGGTAATTGAAGACCAAGCAATTACAAATTTATCAAGCTTGAATATTTTATACAAGTCTTATACTGGAAAATCACCATCATTAAAGGTTGCACTCTCATGATCCCTTTGGAAATATGTTATTGATTCCTCTCTAATTCAATAACTCTATCTATAGTCTAGAATTGTTAGCTTTTTTTTGCAATGTATATACAATTTGTTTTTTAAGGAAATATTTTTGAGTCTAAATTTTTCATATAAAATAGATTGCATTATTTATCATTTCAATAATAAACTAAAGTCCATTCTTACAATGTCTTATTGCTTCCCCTTCCCACCTCAAACAAACAACCTTGTCCACTACCACCTAAAAGCTAACAACTCCTAAACCCCACCAAAAACTACCTTCCTTTTTTGGAAACTTAACCCTTACAACAATGAATCTAGAAAACCCTGAGAATAACCCACAAACAAACTTGGAACTCATACCTGCTACAGTAATTACATCGTACTAGATCAACTCCATAGACTTTCCCCCATTTAAGGGAACCATAGAAAGTAGACAGTAATAGCTAGAAAATGGTAAAACTATATGGAGCTCGATAGTAGGTGATTCTGGAAATTTAGGCAAGCTAAGATAGAGTCAGCTTGCGAGGAACCAATCCAAGCTCCTATGGAAGTGCTTCAGAAAGAAGCAAAGAAGTGGAGTATCTCCCTCATGTGATTTTTCCTTAAGAAAAGACTGGCATTTCTGGTTGTGAGCAAATGGGCTAATGCTACTTGGAGAAATAAGGTTTGGTGAATGTAAGGTTAATGAAGATGAACTATTTTTGTTCAAATTCAATTATGAAGAAAATGTACAAAAAGTGTTGGAAGCAAGGCCATGACATACGCTAGGTCACCCAATTGTTCTCAAGAAGTGGCAGGCACAAGTTACACTAGATAGAAGTAAGCTAAAATCAATTCCATTATAGGTTAACATTCACAAACTACCTTTGGAATACTAGTCTACTAAGGGAACGAGCTACATTGCAAGAAAATAGGTAAGCCCTTATGACTGAATAAGAACAATGCTTTGATAAAGAGAATTGGTTTTGCCAAGATAAACATAAATGTTGACAATGCAAAGAAATTACTTAACACTTTTAGGATTATAAAGCTAAGGGAAGATGGAGGTTGAAGAAGATACTATAAGAGTTACAAACATGTGGAAACCAAAAGCTAAAAAAGAGAGAAAGAAAGAAAATCAAAAGGAAAATCAGATAAATGAGCATACATTGGTTAATAAAGAGGTTACCCAAGTAAAAAGAGAGGAATTAAGTGAGGAATAAAATATTCATAACCAGAATATAATGGAGGATAACATGGCAAAAAAGGGAAAGAAGGAGGTTAAAGATAAAGGAATGAGACAAGAAAAAGATATAATTAGAACTCCTTTGATGGAGAGAGGGGAGATTTCACACACAAAGCAAATTATAGGATTTGCTTCCTTAGGATGAATGGAAAATCAAAGAGGAAAAAGCCAAGTAAGAAGAAGAAATGATGAAGTTAGTAGTTTGAAATGTGAGAGGGCTTAACAACTTGAATAAACAGCTCACTGTAAGGGGATGTGATAAAGAATAGCAAGGCATATTTTGTTGGTTTGTTAGAAACCAAAAAAAAAAACGGAGCATATGGAGAAAAGATTATGGTTCCTAGACAACCTATGGAAGATAATTTCTAACGATGACCATCACATGAACGGGAGAGTGATAATAAGGTACAACCCTTTGACGTAGAAATTATAAAGCAGTTTGGTATCGATCAACTAAATATTATTCATTTCTTTCAAAATCTTCTAAGAAGCAAAGATTTTCAAGTCCTGCTTCAGAAAAAAAAATTATCTATGATATCCCAAGTTTTATGTATGAAACAAACAGAAAAGCCATCAGGTCCAGGAGTTTTGGAGGGATGCAAACTAAATTAAACCTCTTTAACCTCCTTCCGTGTAAATGGAATCACCATGTAATCTTTTAACTCTTGAATGATTGTTTTATCAAATTATCTACTCATATTGAAATCTCTAGGGGTATTGGTATCTTCAGTCCCCATCAGGTTAGTAAAGAAGTGCAATTTGTTCTTATTAGTATGGATATTCACATGGTTGTTTTGAAGCTCAGTTATATTATTCTTATTCCTTCTGGCTAATATGGATGAGTGAAAGAATTTGGGGTTGGCATCTCCCTTCCTTAGCCAATTGATCCTTGCTTTTTTACTTTAGGATTGAGATATGTTGTTTTAGTGCCTCTTGATACTCTTTCAATCTCTAGGTTTCCACTACTCTCATATAATAGTTATAGGGGAACTTATAGTAGTTATCTTGAGCCTATCTCAACTTGTTCTTGGTTTCAGTAATTTCTTTGGTTTGATTTCCAACAAATCCCTTAATAGCCAATTTGACTAGTTTATGCTCCCTCAAAAATTGGAAACCCTTAAAACCTTTCGCTTCTCATTTACAACTATTAAGTACTAAATCCTGGAAGCCCTCTCTTGATATTGATCCATTGAAGAATCTCAATGGGGCTCCTGCAATTTTGGACTATAAAAATTCAAGATATGTATACAAGAGTGATCAAAATGAAAATTTTCCTTAAAGTGAGCACAGGATTGTGGGAATTGGTTTAACTACATTTGGTTAACTAAAACTCTGTCTAGCTTTTTCCTGATCAACAAGTCCCTTTGTTATTTATTAGTCTATGTGAAAAATCGACCTGTAAAGTTGGGATCCACTGAGTCCACATTTTGAACCAAGTTAGTGAGTGCTCTACCAATGCCCATATGATATTTCTTACCACCATATATAATTAAGACATCATATTTCAACCGATTGTGAATCATATTAAGGCAATCGATTGTGAATCATATTTTTGTATATAATTTACTTCGTTAACCTAAAATCTTAAGGCAATCGATTGTGAATCATATTTTTGTATATAATTTACTTCATCCTTATTTCGCTATCTTATATGAAATTACTATACTAGTGAACTTTCATCATCATAATCATTATGACGGTCATATTGACGTATGGAAGTTGGAGATGTAAAGTGACCTGACTGAAGATCCTGGTTATTATATGGTCAGGCAATTGGATCATGTTCATAGTTATTCCAAATTATCAACTACTGTCTTGCATAACAGGCTTGAACCAGTCTGCTTTATGCGAAGTGGAGAAGTGCTCTTGCATGTTCAGAAGCCGATAGGCGGGTGCACCAAAAGGAACAGAAAGAGGACTAAGGACAACTGTGAGTTGGGACTTGCGAGTTATGAATATTTTACTTGTTTGATCCAAGAGATCAAGCATTTAGAGGATGTGACGTTAGAAGATGCAATATTTTAGCAAAATTACTGCTTATGCCCAGACTTTCGCCAATCCGATTTGTATTGATAAAAGTCTAATAAGAAGGGAAGCAAACTTTCTTTTTTCCTTCAAAATTTATAGCTAAGAAAACCATTGGTCATGTACTTCAATTCTCACTGTAGAACATTTTTCGGTGTTATAAAACTAATTTAACAATGAAATTATAATATTGTGTGATCACATAGTTTTGGTGTAGTTATCTTTAATGTCTATTACTAAAATTCTATTTCGAGATCATTTTAAATATAAACTCCTAACAGTTTTCTGAATATAAAAGGAATTTTAAGATTGCAAAAATTAGTTTTAATCACTTTAAATTGACCAAACATTTAAATTCCTGGTCTGTGATCCTTAATCCATAGCTAGCCCAACACCCTCTTTAATTCAATCAAGGATCAATTTTCTAATTTTCAATTTCTCTCCCACTTCTCCTTCTCTCTGTCTTGCGAACAGGAAGAGAAATTGGAAGTTGATCTCTCATGTTTTCAAAATTTTCAAGAAAAAGCCCATTGAGAAGCTAGAACTTTTAAAAGAGTACCAAAGAGAACTTTGGTATGACGACAACACCTTCACTAGGGGGAAAAAAAAAATAGTTGATGGAACTAAGAAGGGAGGTTTATTTCATGGATGTCTTCCAACTCATCTTCCATTATGGTCAGGTTCGGATCATGTCATGAGCCTTCCTGCGGCTCTAAATGTTCCAAGGCTGGTTCTTGGTATTTATGTTGATCATATTTGCTTCGTTATTGGCAGAGACATCCACTGATATGTTGTTGAGGCGTTTGGTTTAGGCCAGTGTTGTTAAAAACAGCGTTTCTGGGTTCATTGCGTACTCGATTATATTCGGTGCAATATAAAGATCTTATCTTTCTTCTCTCAGTTAAGCATGGCTTTCTAGTATCTAAATTACTTGGTTCCATTTGTTTTAAGAAAATGTTGTGTCTGGAATCTGGATCAACTTCCAGTGGCTTTCACCATGTCGACGTTTTAGAGGGGTGGCTCGGGGAAGAGTTAGTGAATGCTAGTACTCTTAACAATTGGTTAAGGCATAAACTAAGAAAAAGGTAAATACATATTTGCGTCCCATAATGAGGCAAACAGTCGACAAAACCTTATTGGTTCCTTTAAGAGGAATGACGGCATATTCCTTTTGCTATTAAGTACACATGGGCACTTGTATCACATATTAACGATACTCAGCACCTTGAATGTAGGCAAAATTAAAAATATTTAAAACTTAATTAAGTTTGTTTACATTAATCAGATAAACAAATGACCTGTTAATTGCTCTATTAGTACCTAAATTTACCAAAAGAGATGGCTAATGATATACATTCAGGGCTTCCGCAAAGCAGAGGCTGCACCCATCACAACGGCCAAAATAATGCCAAGACCAGCCCCAATAGACGCACCGACGGTTGCGGCTGTGGTTGAAGATGTTTTCCCTTTCGGGTCTCGACTCCCTGCCAATGCCAATGCCAATGCATGTTCTCGAGCTAGCTCCACCGAAAGCCTATCCTTAGCAAGTTCCTTGAATGAAATAAAATAATAACGTCTACATTATGGAATAATCATGTCAATTAAAAAAAAGAAGAGAGAACCAGAATCTCCAATTCATTCATCTTTGAGAACCAATCATCATCTACTTTTCAAGCTCATTCAAGAATAGTCAAAACATTATAGCTAAGCAACGTAATCATGGACCAATGAGCCATTCTGCAGTGCATAAGATGGTAGGAACCCCAGTCAAGAATGTTAGGAGCTAGCCATTCTCTTTAGAATGATGAATGTCACACCTTGTACTGCACAAAAAATTCAATTAAAACATGGACATATAGTAAATTGGCTCACTGTATATCCTTAGTGTGCCAGTAAAATGAATGTGACGCATTTCCTCAATGACAATTCATGAGTATTCTTCAGTAACTGGGCCTCCTTTAGGTGCTTCACGAATGGACACAAGGAACAACGAGAATGGCAAACAGGAAAACATAGGATTGGATTTTTGTACCTCCAAAGAGGCTTCTTCATGACTGCGCAACACGCGGTGAACGAGTTGACAAAGTGAATTAACACCCTCAATGGTAAAAATTGTGTCTTTCTTCTGAAATGGCCTTCGGAAAAGATTAATTGGTCCAAACATAAGCTTTTGAGCAGCTATCCTTACTTCAGAATCTCCACCAGTTGCAATCCATGACAAGGAAGCACTTGCAGCAGCACTCGGTATAACATAAGGGCAGGAATTGACAACTTCTGTGGTACTTGGAGAAGCTTGGTATGCCTGCAAAACAGTGTCAATTGCTGCTCTTTGCTGGTGAGCACTGACAGAAAATTTGTTTGTTATAGCAAGAACCCAAGGAATTCCAAGGGCTTTAGCCTCATCTAACAAGAGTGAAAGGACCGGCTTTTGCTGTGAAGAATTTGCATTACTAGACCGTGGGATCTTATGGGACAAGTTATGCACAAGAATAACCAAATCTGTCTTCCTACTGAGATCACGAATCCCCATCCACAATTCATCCCTGAAGCGTGAGGCCTCTGCATTCAGCTCCTGAGTAGAAACCTCCAAAGCACTCAGGATAAAATTCTAAAATATTGTATGGCACCACATAAGCTAAGACACTTGCCCCGCCAACCCCATGATGATCAACACTACACATTATTATAGTCATATAAGTGCATACAAATGAGATTTATATGATCAGACACGTACCTGTAAATTTACACCCATTGCATCAGAGTAGCAAATACCACCAGCAATGCCTTCTTGAACATCAGTCTCTATATGCATGTTGTCAAAATTAGTGATAGTTGGTTGTCTGCATTGACCCATAATTGCCTTAAACAATGAAGTTTTACCAGCACCCTGCACAATAGATGATGTGTAATATGCATGGGCAGAAACTAATAAGAAACAAGATCCTCATTTTTTAAGTTCGCATCTACAAGGTTAATCACCTCAAGGCCAAGCAACCGCACTCGACGGGTTCTGACATGAACCTCCTTTGAGACAGTAGCAAAATCACTTGTGCAGAAAATGTATACATCTCTCAGACCTTCTGGACAGAGGACACTTTTATCTTCTGTTAAAACATGCTCCCGATTATTACTAACAACATCTGATTCTATAGAAGGAAAAACAGGCAACAAGGGATCTGCCACTATCAGATGCTTTGGCGGTCGTCTTAATGGAGCTCCAACTATAACCCTCATCTTTTGTAGTTCTGATTGTAGTCCATAATTTGAAGAGTAGCTGGGTGCCGAAGGAAATGATTCCACTTTAGTTGAACACCTGGATGGGAAAAATGTATGACTTCAGGTAAAATCAAGTTCAAGGTATAAGCAGACTATTTACCTCTTAAGGTACATTTAAAAAGGATAACAAAATGTTTTTAGTAACTTTTATAAAAGTGTTCAGACACATTAAGGTATGCATACTGGAAGATAACTTTCCACATGGAAAGGACAACATTACACATTGATTAGTGCATCACGACCAACTTTTTGCGGTACGTCAAGTTATCTAATGGACATGCAAATGGTCGGAAATATTCAGTTCATTCACAATTAATATAGCATAGAAAATGATAAGAAATCACCAAGACGCCTAATGGAGCATTGTCATAATAAGAAAATCAATGTCAACAAGCACATTTTGTTAGGGAGATTAAGATTTAAATATATTATTAAAACAAAGTAAATGGGAGTTGTAGTTGATGCTTGGCACCAGAAAAAAGTCAAAAAGCAAATTGAAATAAGTAAGAAAAGACAGTATAGTACCAGCTACCATTCACTTGAGCATGAACCAAGGTGCAAAGATGCAACCCAAAACCTGTGATATCAACTTTTAATGGTTCTCCATTCTTCTCACCAGTAACACCACTCCATCCAAGAGGAGCAATTGAAGTAGCTGTACGAATAACTGGTGATTCTACAATATGTGCAAGATCTACAGCGCCAGCAACTGCAAGACCAAGCCATTGTTGTAAATGTGGAAGGTGTGGCAATTGCTCCATTCCTAGGAAAGATGAACCACCATCGTCTATGCACTTGTCATAAATTCTGCACAAGAAAGTGCAAGTTTTCAATTTATGCTTTCTTGCCTTGAGAAACCATAAAAAATTCTACAATACCTCTGAAACCGAGACCTATATGACTTCATTGAATGTGACTGGAATCGTTCCCTTAGTTCAGCAATTACAGATCTGACCTGAACATATCTTTGCCAAAACACAGCAAACAAAATGAGGGATCCCATAGTAACTACCTCCACCAATAGTTAGCATACTTCTCAGTATCAAGAAATTTATGTCAGGCCTGGTCCTCAATTTCTCACAGATACAGAACCTAAATCATATGAGAATAATTGATGTTATGCAAAGGAAACTCGTACCGAAGTCAATTTTGAATACTCTGCACCTGATAACGATTCCACTGACGAATTCCCCAACAGATATAGCTGTTGCAGAAAATTGCTCCATTATTTGCATAACAAAATATGTAGAGCATGTTAAGACCAGTAAAGAAGCAAAAATGAGATGAGTGCATATACCCTGCTCTTAAGGTAAGACCATTCATTGCCTAGAATGTACAACTCCTCAACAAAATCCAAGAAAAAAATACCAGTAAAGGCATTGCAGTGAAAGCTTATACATTGCATACCCAAAAAAAAAAAGAATAAAGGAAATTTAAAATACCCATAAAGTTTCTTCACAAGGATTACTTTAGATGAGCACAAACAACCTTAATCAGGATTTCATAGAAAACATTTGGTACAAATATATTAAATAATAAAGGTATTATGGTAAAAGATAAAAGAAAGAGGAACAACTCGGGAAGGAACATTGTACATCCACTGATTTGCAAGATAGCTGTCATAGATCTCGATCAATCTTAAAGATTTATCATTATGATAAATCTAAAGAAACATCAAAGAGCAATCAATTTAACACCAGTGTTTTCTACAGTTTTCAAACAGCTTTCCACCAGCTGGACTTTAAGAGAACAGACAGTAATTTTAAATGAAGTAACTTTGCTTTCTCACCTGACCAAATGGGACATACGAGGGTAGATAAGGAACTTGACGCCAGTTTCTTCCATCCCCATTTGTACTGTTTGTTTTTTCAGTTGATTGGACAGCTATTGCATCATCCAGTGACCGTGAATTGGTCCCAGTTATTGGTTTAAGAGATATGCCATCAGAACCTTCTTGGATCTCAAGAGACTGGGGTTCAGCTACTATATCCTGAAGTGAAGATGTTCCAACAGGATTAGAGGTTGAAGATGTGTCTGTAAGATCAACTTGCATTCCAGTGTACTTGTTAAGTTGTCTTCTTAATCCCTCAAGAGGAACAAGCCTTGAAAGTCTCCAAAAAGAAGTCTGAACAGGACCTAAACCCAGAACTAACTGCTCCCTTCCATTCTCTTTTAAATTTTGTGCCCTTGACTTTTCTAGCCCTCCTTTGCCTTTTGAGACTGTTTCATTTGTACTTTCAACCTCAGCATTGGTAGACAAAGGTTGGGCATTATAATGATGGAAATATGCAGGAGACAGGATGCGAGGAACCAAATCTTCAGGAATGCAATAACTCTTAAAATAGTGGTGCCAGCCTTTTTCATGGACATAACTATAGAATTGGTGAAGGAGAAGATAGAACAAATCATATTTGAATATATTAGACTTATTATTCCATAAGTGAGTCGACATAAGATAGCAATATCTTTTGTTATCTAACAGAGGATAGAAATACTATTTGGAAAATGAATGGAGACATACTCTCTTAAAGCAGCATTTCCAACTGGGGGTTGAGAAAAGGTTATGCACTTAATGCTAACCTTTTCATTGTCTTTCAATGAAGATGATGCAGCAACAACCCTCAGAATAGCGAGTGTAGCTAATGCTGCTACCTAAATGGATAGGAAGTTGAAAAGATGAGACATATGGGAACAGAAAGAAAGATCTCTGGTAAAGATCGTGAAGAAGTTGACTAACTTACTGCACCACCAAGTGAATGTCCACATAGTACAAGTTTTTGTTTCTTCTTTTGTGCAAGCCTGTACAACTCTAAAGCAGGTATCCCTTTAGCACGAGCTAAGAATCCCTAATACCAAAGTTCAAGAAAACCAGATGGATGAGTACACATCTGAGTTGAAACATCAGCAGTACAGAAAATATAAAAGAGAAAGAAGGATCGGATTAATGCACATAGAACACCATGTTAGAAAAATATTGCAAAAATGAGTAAGAACTTACTCGGTGAGCAGCAGGCTTGGGTTGATCTTTCACTTGTTTAGGTTTTGATTCAAGTAAACTCCTCTGATTTTCCTCATTACCTTTATAATTTTCACCTGGTCTGGACTCAACAGCTTCTCCCTTGGCAGTATCCTCCACTATATCTTCATTAAATATAGCACCTTGTAGTATATTGACATCAGTCACAACATCCCTGATTATAAGAACTAGGTCAAATGCCATGTAAAAGATATAAGGTTGTCAGCTTATCCATAAAGATGTAGAGCTTACTTGTACTGCTTTGTTCCAACAAAGGATGCAAATAATGTGTCACCCGCTTCAGCCAATAGGTACCTTCAGCAGTAAAAATGAAAAGAAGCTATAATGCATTAGGAACAAAAAACAAGTGAATCATCCTGAAAGAAACGTACATGCTCAGGAATGATCAGAAAAATAAATGATGCATCACAGACAAGAATCCAAGCATTTATTTTGAAGATCAAAATCAAATAAAGCGTCTACACAATTGGATGAAATTCAGTTTTTCACATCATGCATGGAAGGTTAAAATGAAAAGAGACATATCTTTACAATGACAACCCCAGATCAATGTCTTCAGTATCCTCAAACTTGCAAAGCATAGGAATTGAAAAGTGCAAATATTAAGTTACATAATTTTTTGAAAAGACAAAGTTAAGACAGTTAAGGAACAATTAACAAGCATCAAACTGGTAAGTAAAGAGTGATGTATAAACAATCAATTACAAAAGGCTTTGAAAAACCTGTGAGGAACATGGTCTGAGGAGGGCTGCACTCGCTCCAAGGAGACAACTTGTCCTCCAAAATCGGCCTTAAACCTGTTCACAGCTCGAACCATCTCACTAGCTGGTCTCTACCATATAACAAAGCCATATCGTAAGTATGATAATCACGAACAATTCTACATGTGGACAACATTCATAATAATAATACACCTTTAAACATTTAGAAAACGAGATCCTAGCACAAAAGGTAGTTCCTTAAGTAACTCCATATAGTCCTAGTAGTGAATGAAAAGCCATTCTGTATGATTACTGTGTCATTTTTGGTTTTTAACCAATTTAAGATTCTGAGAACTTTAAATATTCGAATTTTTTATATGCAGATGTAAAGAAGTTGCTAAAGCTCAAAGTCCATGAATGCTTCCATCTATGCAGTAGAATTGCAATGAACACTGAAACAGGATCATAGGCATTAAACTATTTAAATTTTGGTGAAGGGAATCTCAGACACGTAAAAGCTTGATGGGAAGTATTGACTCATGAAACACGGCCCAGAACATCAAGAGCCTATTTTGCATTTTCTCAACTTTTTATTCTCCGTGCTTACCGATATAGAGGAAAAGTCAAGGAAGCAAGTTTTGGAGGCTCAAAACTTCACTTAATAAGATTCTTCAAACGTTTATTTCCTGAAATATTGATTAATTCAGATGCCTTTTATAAGAAATGAATAATCTATAGTTCCCAAAACTAGCTCTTACGCTCCAAAACAAGCCAATCTAAGAAAGACTGGATACATCAAATTCCCTCTCAACTACCTGTTAAATTGCTACAGAACTTTTCAACCAAACGAAGCCAATATATATATCCAAAACAAATCATTGCCATTAACCTAAATTAAATCCTAAGAAACCTAGTCCATTTTTCAAACGCCTTCACTTATCCTTCGCACCAGCTTATTAATACAAAAAGCAAATTGCAAAAAAGATAAATTAAAAAATGGGGTGGGATAGAGTTGTAAGTTGATTGACCTTATAAACGCATTCAGAAAGGACCATGCAGCAGAGAATATCCTGCAAGTCTGAGACAGAGTCGACCTTAAGGGCTAGGCAGAGATCTTGGAGCTGTTTCTTGCGACGCGTGTACTCCAACTGAATCTGTTTTCTCTGCTCTCTGTCGCTGATGATCCACGGTGGCCATCGCATTCTCCACTGGAATGGGCCCCAGGACAGTCTAAGGATTTTGGCCCGCTGCTCTCTCATCCACGACTCTACTCGGCTCTGTATGGCCTCCATAGTTAGACAAGTAGTGTGTGTGTGGTTGTATAAAATCAAAACACCAAATAATTGAATCCGAATACAACAGAATTAAGGGAGAAAAGGAAGAGGATTGAGTGGAACAAGCGTGTAACGGACTTGGACATGAATAGGTGGGGAGGGAAGGAGAAAGGAAGGAATCTGCGTGTGATTGGAGGAAGCATATGCCTCCCCGCAGTTATCACACACAACACTCGGTTTCCGTTTCCGTGTCTCTAATTTTGCTTCAAATTTTTTGTATTTAATGGGAATATCACTCGGCCAGCTATATCTATGCTAAATCTATATAATTGCCTAAAATGTCAAATTCTAAGGCTGCGTTTGTTACTCTTACGCTTTGTATGGTTGCTGTCTCTAATAGCTGGAGACAGAACGAAACAAAAATTTATAGAGACGAAAAGGAACAAAAACTGAGAACAGTGAGGTATTTAGTTATGATGGAAAGAACAGAGAAAATTGTCTCTGTCTCGAGAACAGAATATGTTTAATTGCAGGGAACAGAACGAAAAAATAATGCAAATAACGAATATGCCCCTGGTCCTTAATATAATTAGAAATATATAATTCATTGATACTTTTATTATGAATGGTTTGTATTAGTTACAAAATTAACAAATAATAATATTAACAATTTCAAATTAATGGCGAA
>JANITX010000004.1:34969598-34981682 GCA_027564395.1 Erythroxylum ulei
TATTATGACCGACCGACTGAACGACTGGTCTAGTGTGCCGCTTCCGCGGGCTCGAGCTCGGATATCACCACGATATCGGGAGCGGGTCGCAGCGAAAGCGGGCGCTACACATAGAAATATTTAATTAATCAATAATACAAGGAAGACGGATGGTGGTGGAGTCCAAACTCCAACACAACCTCCTCCTTTGTCCTCACCCCCCACTTTGCTTTGGTACTGGCCAACGGTTTATAACTGTCTTCAAACTTACGCTACGCCTCTGTTTTATATAATTTAGATTATTATATACCTTCTTTTACGCCCACATTTCTCTCTTATTTCTCCTCAATGATGACGTTTCCGGGTCTACCTCTTGTCTTCCTTCTACTGTTAACTTGCGGTTTTGTTCTTGCAAAGATTCCGACTACTTTGGACGGTCCTTTTCAGCCCCGCACCGTTCCTTTTGACGTTAGTTTACGTGGACATGCCGTCGATTTGCCAGATACCGATCCCCGAGTCCGCCGGCGGGCCACAGGCTTCGAGCCAGAGCAGATATCGGTTTCGCTATCTGCCAGCTACGACTCTGTTTGGATTTCTTGGGTTACTGGTTCGTTCCTCTGCTTTTGCTTTCTATCTGCCTCTTAAAGACTTGTTTTCTTGTACTCGCAATTTGTTGGCTTCGTTAGATGAAAGGGAACTTGTTCTTCACATAAAACTTTTCAGTGCCCGTGTTTATTAATTCTCTCTTGTTGCCTTTTAATTGTGCTGGATTTTGTTTTGCAGGGGAATTCCAGATTGGTTATAATATAACTCCTTTAGACCCCAAAACCGTGAAGAGTGTGGTTCGATATGGGAGATTGAGACATCCGTTGAATCATGAAGCTACAGGCCATTCTCTTGTTTACAGTCAACTTTACCCTTTTGATGGTCTCCAAAATTATACTTCTGGGATAATTCATCACGTTCGTCTGACAGGCAATTATTCACATATGTTCAACGTCAACTGTTTTTGGCTTCTTTGTTCTTTACACATGCCCTACTCCTTCTGATCATTGTGGAAACCTTGTTTTTTACCTACCTAGTTTCCTGGGTGATGCTTGATATCTTCTGAGCAGAGTTGCTATGGTGGAAGGAACTATTAACTTGTTATGCCAATTGTTGTCTCCTTCTGATTGTTATCGTTTCTTTGGCAGGTTTGAAACCCAGCTCTCTGTACTATTATCGATGCGGAGACCCCTCTATACCAGCAATGAGTGGTGTATTCTTCTTCAAGACCATGCCAGTTTCTGATCCGAGGAGCTATCCCAGTAAAATAGCTGTTGTGGGAGATCTTGGTCTCACATACAATACAACTACTACTATCAACCATGTCATGAGAGGCAAACCTGAACTTGTTCTATTGGTTGGTGATGCCACTTATGCGAATCTGTATCTCACCAATGGAACTGGCTCTGACTGCTATTCTTGCTCGTTTTCTAAAACCCCTATCCATCAGACTTATCAACCTCGCTGGGATTACTGGGGAAGGTTAATTTTATCCCTGCCTTATTGCTTTTCTTTTTATTCCTTTCTTTTCCTTCTCTTGAGAGTGGCATACATCATCATCCAAGTTTCTAAATGACGAAATATTGAAGCCATTATCATTGAATGTAAATTTGTAGGTTTATGCAGCGGTTAGTTTCTAAGATCCCTATTATGGTGATTGAAGGGAATCATGAGATCGAAGAGCAAGTAGGAAAGCAAACATTTGTGGCTTACAGCTCACGATTTGCATTCCCATCCAAGGAAAGTGGATCTCCATCTACATTCTACTACTCCTTTAATGCAGGGGGCATACATTTCATCATGTTGGGTGCATATATTGCTTATGACAAATCAGGTAGTATTCCATATATGCGACTGCAGCGATGGTTGCATTCTGCTTTTTGTAATTTCTAGTCCTTCAAAATACTCATATGGTTGCTTTCTTTGACATAAAAACTTAATCTATTTGAAGCCCTGAAGTTTTTCAAACCAGCATGCTAATGAACTGCATAAGCTAGTAATTATAGCCAAGTTCTTTTGATTTTGACTTATCAGTTGATCAAAGACAAAAATATTCACACATATGCAAATTATCCTGTAGCTGTAAGAAATTTAATTTGATTCTTCTCTTGCGTGCTAAACTGCCTGACAATAGCAAAGAAACATCAACTTATAACTTTGAGATCTTCAATTATATTAGATAAGATATTGATTGAGATTTTCGTTGTTGATTGAAGATGTTTTCCAATGGAAAACCAACTGTAGAAGTTAATTGGTCTTTAGATTTATATTTCAGTCATTATCAATGCGATTTGTTTCCCCATTCAACTGAAGCATGTTTTTCGGACAGAACTTAATTAACGTATGCCTTGTAGACATTATATGTGTTGGTTTCTGTTGTAGCCGATCAATACAAGTGGTTGGAGAGAGACCTGGCTAACGTTAACAGATCAGTAACTCCGTGGCTGATAGCTGCATGGCACCCTCCTTGGTACAGTTCTTACAGGTCCCATTACAGAGAGGCAGAGTGTATGAGGGTGGAGATGGAAGAATTGCTTTATTCATATGGGATTGATATAGTCTTCAATGGACATGTAAGTGTTGTCGCGGACTCATGAAGATTCTAGGCAGATAGATGAACCTATTTTATTGAGTTTCATATTAACCTCGTCCTATCCTTCTTTTAAGCAATTAACTGAATATAAGTGTTAGTGATGATTCACTAAAAATTGAAAAACCAAATGCAAGTGACAATCAGGTTTAGGAAGTTCGATACAATAATGTAACCTACATAAATTTGGTTCGCCTGTAAACAGTCATTAAACAGAACAGTTTGGAAGGTTTGTAGTTTTCCTTTTCTACACTCAATTTTGTATTAATTTCCCTGCATATTGTGACCTGATCCTCAAAATTTGCATTGATTTTTTATATGTTTGATGGAATCAAGGTCTTTTAAGTTTTTTAGTCCATTGAGGTTGGGGAGTGGGATGGATGCGATTGAACTCAAATCTTATTGGTAGACAAATGCCAGCCCTTCTGCCTGAGTTTTAGTTGGTTTCGCACGTCCACTGAATCTTTCTCTTTATGAATCACTAGGTTCATGCTTATGAAAGATCAAATCGAGTTTACAACTACACATTAGATCCATGTGGTCCTGTATATATCACAGTTGGAGACGGAGGGAACCGTGAAAAGATGGCAATCAAGCATGCTGATGAACCTGGTAATTGTCCAGAGCCTTCAGATACTCCGGATCCATTCATGGCCGGTTTCTGTGCAACAAACTTTACAACTGGCCCGGCAGCTGGCAAGTTTTGTTGGGATAGGCAACCAGATTACAGCGCTTTGCGAGAAAGTAGCTTCGGCCATGGAATTCTAGAGGTGCTTTTTTGTCTCTCTCTTTGAAACTGAATTAGTTAATTTAAGTAGGAAAACAGGGAAAAAAAACATGAAAACTAAAGTGAGATTGATGGTTTCAGACACTCTCGTTTCTGTTATCTTTTCGGTCACGGAACAAGTCTTGTAGGATTACGGCATTAATGGGGGTAACAATTCAATAGTTGGTCGTGTAACTTGCAGGTGAAGAACGAGACATGGGCTCTGTGGACATGGAACCGGAATCAGGACTCCGATGGTAAAGTTGGGGATCAGATATATATTGTGAGGCAACCAGATAAGTGCTCCACCCAACACATCCAAACTCAGCTTGGGTATGCAGACACTTGAGCGGTTTAACTTGAAGTGGTTAGTTTAAGATCAACATGACTCCCAACTTGTCCACTAGACTTTTTCTAGATGATTGAGAAGGAAGAATCAGTGACTTACTAACATCTCTACACAAAAAGAAAAAAACCTCAAAGCTGGCGGGGCAGCATCTCGTGTTTTTGATTGGATTCTTCCCCTTATACATAGACTTGAGGATTACTACCACCAGCCATTCTTGTATTGCAAAATGTAGACTTGAGGATTATTACCACCAGCCATTGTTGTACTGTAAAATGTATACGTCTGAAAGTTTTCAGCGGAGAAGCCTTGAAATAAAATATGGATGTAAAACAGGAGAAGCCAAACCTTTTGGGGAGAGCTTGTTGGTTTTGTATGCTATGTGATTTCTTCTAGCAATTTTGGTTTTATGATGTGCTTAGTCACGGTTATGGATTTAGAGAAGTATTTGGCAAGTGCAACTGTTGGCATCCTCTATTGATTGCCTCTTAAGCGTATTGTTGTTCTGTTTCTTAGCTATTGTATTTATTAATAATGAAAAAAATTACTATGTTGTAATTAAAAATAACATTTAAATAAAAATAACTATATAATAAATCATAAAAACTCATAAAATTCACTATTATAATTAAATATAATTAATAAACATCATACATTATTGTAATATGTAATTTGAATTTTTAAAAAAAAATTTAACTTTTAAAAATTTTAACCTCGTATTATAAATTAAGTACAAGTTTGTTTTGAAAAGTTCAGAGTATTTAAATATAAGTAGAAACTAAACATTAATAATGATGATGCACTTTGATGAGATCGATGTGGTGAGATATAAATTTTTCTGTTATCCATAGGGAATGAGAATCTCTAGTGAATACCTCTAAAGCTGACATCCATAAGATTGATTTTTTTATATAAGGAGGATTATAAAATATAAGATATTATATTATGTAATATTTATTTTTTTTATAACTATGCCTAGCACTACATCTTATCTTCGGTAGTTCTGATTAAATCAATTAGTAAGATTTCGTATTAAATATGATACATTAAGACTTTGAAAGAGTCAAAGTTAATGATTTAGGTATGTGATACTTAATTGAACCGTATATTATTCACTAATTTTAGAACTAAATTGGATAATAAAAGATTATAAGATATACAAAAGGCTAGATGTAATCTTACAGACCCATTGAATAAATTGTTTGTTTCAATGAACACTTACCGGATGTTTGGTTCACCTACTAGAATAGATAATAAATGAAATAGTAATTCTTTAGGAATATAATAGATGAGGAATGGAGTAGAATTAATATTATTTAGTTTGGTTTATTCCTAAGAATTTCTAATGATGATGTAATGTCAATATTAGGTTTGAAAACGTAAATTTGAAATGATAAATGAATAACTAACAAAAAGATCAAAATATCAATTATAATCCTCACCAACTACATTATAGTCCCGATTAACTATTTATTATTATTATTTTCTTATTATTATTATAATTATTATTAGAGTTATGATGATGACGATGATGATGATGATGATGATGATGATTATTATTATTATTATATAAATAACGTTAGATGGCTGATGGGTTGAGTTATTCCCCAAACTCAAGGAATAGATAAGGAGCTTGGATTATATATTCTGTTTGTTTTCTTCAACCAAACAATAGAATAACCTATTATCAAGAATAGATCAGAAATGAAATGGTGATTCTAGTCAACCGAACACCCTATTAGAGAAGAATTGTTCTTATGATAAGTAGTGGGAATAGGATGAATTTTGAAAAGTTCAAATATAATGCCAATACATCCAATTTGAATTAGTGTCTTTGTTGATACATTTAATGTCTAGTTGAAAAGCTACAAGATGTCGAAAGATTCACTTTTATGATTAATTTAAAGAGTTTATTTTGGAGATGACTGTAAATTTATCATATCTACAAGAAGGTTAATGGGAGTATAGTTGTCCTCTTCAGTAGAAGTGTGTAGATGTATATTACTCATAAAGAGAACAATAATTTGTATTTTCAATTATCGAAAATATAATTGTTCAAAAACAATTCATATTAGATATCAAAAGTTAATAACTTAATTCTAGGAATTAGATTAGTAGAGATAGATTGGAAGTCGATTACTTATTCAACTCCAAGCATGCAAATAATGCACTAAAAGTGTTTAGTATTTGAGATATCTAACATTTTTGAAGTATTGAAAATATCTATTATTCTATATATGAGTTAATATTTGAGTTCGAGTTTATAAGGAGATTAACTTTAGAATCAAATCTTATTTAAGGTATATTTTATTTGGAATAATATTATTATGATATTGGAAAGCTTCCAATGTAGCATTAATTGATAATAAAGATAAACTACATTTATCATTTAATGAAAATGATTATTTGGATCAAAAGTTCTTTAATGAACTTGATATAGTTCGTTGCATTATTCAAATAAAACATATCATAGAACATTAGAGTCGTTGGGTATATAAAAGGAGTTAAGGTCTCATCAAAGATCTAATTATGTATTTAAGCAATCTCTCTTAATTATGACGAAAATTGAGAAGAAAAATTATAAGATTTAAGCAAACACTCACTATAGAGAATCTTATAAAATTGCCTCACTAAACCACCGTCTTAATAGTAACATAATCGTCATATAGAAATATGGTATAAAATATTTAAATGATTAGCTTAGTGTAAGTAGAGATTGTTGATTTATACCCTAAAGTCAACCAATTGGTTATAGTTTAGTGACATAATTATTTATAGGTATTATTTATCTTTTATATATAAATATATATTTACATGTATATGATAAAGTCTATCTATAGGATAAATGTATATTGCAAATAAAATTATGATGAGATTCATACTACATATATGTATTATCCTCAAATTGTTTCTTTTCTTTGTTTAATTGAGATTGGACATTAATTAAGCATAAAATACTAGCCCATGTTATATCTATTCCTTGTGAAGAAAGTAATTAATCTTATAGAATAAAGTATGAAAATACTTAAACAAATGTATGAGTGCTTATTAAAAAATAAGTTCACTAAACTGACCTTATATGAGAATTTCATTTTGAACATTACTTACATGTCTATAGAAATCTCATTGTGATGATTGTATAAGTAATCATTTGACTTGAGATCACCAATGTCATCTTAGATAAGAACTACAATATTTTGATACTATATATAACCTATTCAAACTGTATGAAAGTAGTTGAGTAATAAGATTCATCGGTCTAAAGTAATTAAAGATAATGTTTTATTATTCTTGATTAGTATTGATTCGAATAATCCTTGGCGAAGATAGAATGACACTTTAATTATCATTAGTATTTATAATTTTTATTACAATTTTCCCTTAAATTTATTATCACTAATTCTTTCGTTTGAGCTTTTTAATGATTTAACCTTGCAGTAAACGAAACCACTTACCAACTCATTCGCCACAAAACAGAAGAAGAAACGTTTACATCTACAGCTACACACCCACACTTCTTCTGGACTGTCCAAATTATCCAAAACCAATAACATACGGTATTAGAAAAAAGAGCTTAAAAAATGTCAAGAATTTCCAGTATGAAACCATTGCAGAGAGGACAATTTCCCCTTTGGACCCAAATCTCCCTGGAACAGAGCCTGCAAAATGTATGACCGCAGGGGATAAACGCCGCACCTTTATGCCTCACCATGCACACGCAACATGTCAGCTCCACCTCCACCCCTCTCACAACCTCTTTCCCCTCGTCCTCGTAAGTTCCCACAACATAACTCGACGCTTCAAACCCCATCTGCCT
This sequence comes from Erythroxylum ulei, assembly GCA_027564395.1. Taxonomy (NCBI): domain Eukaryota; kingdom Viridiplantae; phylum Streptophyta; class Magnoliopsida; order Malpighiales; family Erythroxylaceae; genus Erythroxylum; species Erythroxylum ulei. The sequence continues at coordinate 34,977,142 of JANITX010000004.1, forward strand.
ATCAATCTCAGTCTCCTCCAGCAAATCCATCAACGACATTCTCACCGGTTCCGCCTCTTCTCTGCCACCCTCCTCCATCGCCGACAACACCCTCTCCTCACCCAAACGCCGCGTCGTGTCCTCTTCGTTCTCCGACCTGTTCCGCGATAGCTGCGATCCGAAACTTCTAGACATGGGGTCGTCCACCTCCGTGTGGATGTTTGGTTCCCCAGTATTTTCTTCCGGGGAGTTCGGCGCTGCTGCAAATCTTCCCGAGCTCCGGTGAGTCATGTACGGCCCCGAACTCGAAGAAACATTGGAGTTATCATCACCATCCCCGCGATGGTTCTGATCCGACACAGTAGTGAAACGCACTGCATTGCGACGAGACATGAAGGATCTTGAAACATTATTATTGTTGACAAGGATATCGGGAGCTGGAACTGGGACCAAGGAGTTCCAGGCGGCGCCGGCACGCTTAAAGCGGAGACGGTCTCTAAAGGCCTTCCAGCTCTTCTTGTCCTTGTGTCCAAACAACGATCCGTGAGGCTCTTCGTTGCGTATTATGTCTAAAAGGGTTCGGCTCACTTGCGTTACTGGTGGACCCATTTCAGCCGAGGCTCGGTTTTCTAACTTCAATACTGCGCCCATGGTCAGCCCTACTCGCCGGTTGTCGACTGCGGACATGGGGATGTGATCCAAGAGGGAGGTTCTCCGGCGACCTGTGTGGCCTCCGCTACTACCAGTACTACCTTCCATCAAAAGTCAAAATTGCAAATTCCGAGGTGCTGATTTAAGAAACACCGAAGAACAACTACAAATACAATAATAATAATAATAACAATAGTAACAGTGACAGTAACAAATTATAGGATTGGAAACATCTCTTGATTTCTGGGAAAAAGAATAGATACTATTTGAAAACCTTTGACGGAAGCGGTTTGAAAATAGCTAATTTGAGAAGAAACAATCGCTCTGGAAAGATAACAGATCTAGACCCAAAACCAAAATTACGAAATGGAGATGACGAAAAAGAAAAATGGAACTGGTTGCTAAGACTGAGAATGGACAAAGCGTCTGAAAAACATAACAGCAGCTAATGATTCCATCACGAGAGACGAGAAATGTATCCTCATTATTTAAAACTAAAGAGAGAAAGAACAAAGATAAGAGCGAGCAGCGCTGCAGATCAACCAACCAAGTACTCAGAGGGTCCCACTTCTAATCCCATAAAAGCGGTCTTTGTTTTCCATAAGAATATAACGTTTTGGAGATTGGGGGAGGGGAGGGGGAAAGATAATAAGTCCTTGCCCCTTGTTTACGTCTTTACCAATTTTGTCCCGTCCACTTCTGCTTTGTTTTTATATTCATTCGTTGTTAAGTCCGAAGCATAAGACTTTGTTTCTTTTTGTTTTTCTTGCATAAAATTGTGCACTTCTTAATCTTAGTTTGTGTAAGACACTGTTGAGCCTTAACTTCTAGGTGACGTGGACAAACAAAACAGCTACTTCGCCTATATCCAAGTCAAGTCAATCAAAATAAACATTTTTGTAAAACAATCATATTTTAGGGAAAATAAAAATTGCAAAATATTCTTCTCTCGTATGAAAAAGGCAATGCATAGAAACACAATTATACTTTGGATAGAATTTTATTCTTAAAAAAACGCTAACAAACTCTTATATTTATCCAGTCTAATATACTTTATTTTTCTTGTATATTTATTCAATCTAATAGATTATATTTATCTTTGTATATTATTCAAATCAATAAATCACACCCATAGTCTCCCTCAAGTTGGAGTATAAATATCTAACACGCCTAACACATTATAAAACACCCTTTTTGAGACCGTCTTTGTAAGTACATCAAATAATTAATCTTCAAATTTGACATATAAAAATTTAATAATCTTTTAATCTAACTTTTCTTTGATGAAATATCTATCAATTTCAACATGTTTGGTATAATCATGTTATACAGGATTTTGTGCAATCTTATAACAACCTTATTATCAAAATAAAGATATATGAGTTTCGTATGCTCAATCCCCAAATTTGATATAACATACCTAGAAACTCATCTTCTACGCTTGGCCTTGCAGCAAACTTTTGTTTCTTGTTTCTCTAAGTCACAAAATTTCCTTTCACAAAATTAAAATAACCATAAGTAGATTTTCTAGTTGTTTAATCACTTGCCCAATCTGCATCCGTCTATCTTTCAATGTAGGAAACACTATTCTTTGAGAAGAACAAACCTTTTCTTAGAGAGCCTTTCAAGTACCTCAAGATTTGGTATACTGCATCCATGTGTTCTTCACTCGACTAATGCATAAATTGACTAACAATATTCACTGCATATGCTATATCCGGTCTAGCGTGAGATATATAAATTAATCTTTCAACCAACCGTTGATAGAGCCCTATACATGTTGGAATTTGATTTGAGAAAATTCGAACCTTATGATTCATTTCCATAGGAGTTTCAGGTAGTTTATAGGAAAGCATTCCAGTTTCAATCAAAGAGGTCAAGTACGTATTTTCTTTGCAAAAAAGAAATTCCTTGATTTGTCCTTACTATCTCGATACTTGGGAAGTATTTAAGTTGTCCTAGGTCCTTCATTTCATATTTAGTGGCTAAGTATTCTTATAGGAGCTTCATCTCTTCACAATCATCTCTTGTCAATATCATATTATTAACATACACAGTTAAAACTGTTACTTTACATCCTTTATGTTTTATAAACAAGGTATGATTTGCACCACTTTTTTTATAATCGAAAGCTTTCATTGTCATTAAAAATCTCCAAAACTAGGCTCTAAGTGATTGCTTAAGCTCATACAATAATTTTTTCATTACTATAATATGTTGCTTTCTCTTTCCTCAATCTTCTCTTTGCTTTTCTATGTATGCTTGAATTAACAAAAATATTAAATTTTTATTTGCATTCTTTGACCATTTTTTGGGTTAAGATACTAGGCTTTTATTGAATATATCCTTGAAGTTTCTTATTAAGAATTTAGAATAAACCAAATTTGATTTGTTTATTATGAAACAATTGTAAACAAGTTTGTATGGTTTTACTTTGAAATATCTCTTATTCTTATCATATCTAGTATACAAAAACTATGTTCATCCATCAATACACCAAACCCTGATCCAATTAATCTCACACATTTTTAGCCTTATATTGTATCTTGTTTGTACTGCATAATTGACAACAACTTCTTTAAATTATTTTTCAATTCCAAACTCCACTCACGTGCCACAACTGTAGGCTAACACTTGAACTAGATCTATGCGAAGCTTCACCTGGCTCCTCTCTGCTAGGATATTCATCAGTATTAATAAAACTACCACAATCAGTTAATTCAATTTCAATTAGTTGATGGTCATCGAAAATGTCTACACGAAAGTTTGATTGAACATGTGTACAGTGTTTCTCCATAATTTCATCCACATCTGTATCTTTTCCATATTTTCATTCATATGTGCACCGTGTTCCTCCACATATTCACCTGGTTCCTCCATATTTACACCCTATTCATCCATATCTACACCTTGTCCATCATCATGATTAGCCTCTCCTTCAAATATATGTAATATGTCACACTACAAAAAAATTATAGATTCTGCGACGTTTGACTGGTGAAACGTCGCAGAAAACTCTCACCTTTCCTGACGTTTAAAAAACGTCAGGAAATATGAGAGTTTTTGGCGATGTTGGGCTCAGATGACACGAAATCTAGGAAGTAATTGAAACGTTTGATTATTGAAACGTAGCCAAATAAATCTCACGACGTCTTTATGAAGTAAACGTCGTGGAAGTGTTGGTGAGAAATTAAAACTCAGTCGTTTATCATTTGGGTTTCAAAGTATTCTTCAATAATCTCGCGCGCCTCCCGCCTCCCATACGTTCTCCTTTCTGCAGTACTGTCTCGTCTACAGACCACCCATAAATTCTTTTGCTCAACGTCGTCGCCCCACCCGTCGTCAACAGCTTCATTTCTCTTTCCCTTTTCGTTCAACGTTTGGGTATATATCTGTCTCTTTCCCTTTTCCTATCACGGCCAAATTCCTAATTCTCCCTCTCAAAATCACGCGTCATCTGTGCTCACAGCCGGATTCCTAAGGTACACCCCAATGCCCATGCATTCTCTTATTCATATATAATATGCAAAATTTCGAACCTCTGTCTGATGGGTCTACGTTATTCGAAGCACCTTAATGAAATAAACTTGTCTTCCAAGGATTTGCAATTTCTATGTTTATCCATTTTTATGCCTCATGTGTTCCATATATGGAATACCGAGTTGACCATGAATATTTTTTATTTTCAAATTTACTATAAATCTTGTCTTAATTCATTGATTAAAACAAATTTCAATTATTTTATGTGCAAGCTTGAATTGGTTGAACATTGAGCATTCAACATTGACAGAGGAGAGTCATAGGGTAAGCACTTGCAATTTCTACTGTTATGTCTAAAATTGAATATGGGTTAAGCACCTGCAATTTCTATGTTTATGCTCAACAACTTTATGTTCTCATTGCCTTTGCAT
>JANITX010000004.1:35030537-35043885 GCA_027564395.1 Erythroxylum ulei
CAGATTTTCTCACCGAGGTCTCCCTTACTTGAGGTCAGTTTTAGCGTCGGGGTGAGTCTTCTATGCTTGTGTGTGTCCGAATGTTGGGCCTCGGAGACGGGGTCTAACATAGATGGTGAAAAGACGAATTGCATGACAATATTATGTATGAAAGGGTTCGTAGTCAAACCATTGACTTTTTGTTCAATTGGGGGTTATGATGTGTTATTAGATACCGCTCTTGAATTACTTGAATTAAGTGTTAATTAAAGTGGCCAACATAACCGAGAACCTAATGGGTCACACACAGAAGAGATCCAAAGGATGAGTAAAATGGTGTTGAATGGTGGTTCAAGTTATGAGAGGGTGTTTCAGGATTATATCGCAATGTGATCGTGGTAGAAAGCATCGCATGGAAGGGATTAGAAACAAGTGTTATTGGCTTCCATTAATGCATGCTATTCATGGTCATTAAATTCTCATAACTTCCATTAATGTATGCTATTCATGGTTATTAACTTCTCATAACTTCCATTAATGCATGTTATTCATGACCATTAACTTCTCATAACTTTCCATTAGTGATAGGGTTATGGAAGGCCAAATGGTGCGAAAAATTGAGATGATTTTCATGCATCTTGTGTAAGAAACAAGAAAAGAAAAGAACGATTATTTTTCTTACACACACATTTTTCTCTCGAAGTCTCTCAAGAGTTCTTATCTTTGCTAGCACAAAGAAAGAATTCTAGCCATCTTCTAGTGAGGTATCATCCTTCTATCTTTATGTGGACTTTCATTAGAGAGAGTCTGCATTGATCGTTATGGTTTACGACAACCTAACTTGGAGAAGATTAAAGAACAAAGGAGATCATTAGAAAGATATGTAAACATCTTACATTTCATGTTTTTTATTTTTCTATATCTATATGCATGAGTAGATATGGTTTATAAGGTTCTGTTTTATTTTTGTTGCGTATATTTGATATATATTATGTATGAGATGCATAATCGGAACCTAACAAAGGCATTCATATGTATGACAATGAAGAAAAAATTACAGATCTTTAACTCTTTCAAGGACAACAATACTCAGTTGGAACTCAAGGAAACATTAGAGAGATTCAATAGAATCCATACTTTTCTTTGTTTATCCCTTACTATTCATAACTTGAATATATACATGATTATGCTTAAGTTCTTAATATTGATAACTCTCTCTTATAACAAAGATATAGAGCTCTTTTGTTAAAAGAAAGGGGGGGAAACTCTAATTTCTTCCACAAATCAATTTTATCAAGGAGGAATAATAATAAGATTGCTTCATTGCTAATAATGATGACACTTTTGTTGTTTCAAAGGAGGATATCTTTTATGAAACTCACTCTTTTTTCTCAAAGTCCTTGTGAACCCCAGTAAAATAATTCTCTTCTATTCATATTATTTATTAAATCATCAAGGATAAAATCACACTATAGGAAGCATAATTCCTCATTTCAATGATATGATATGGAGAAATCCTTTTTTTCCCTCAACCTATATAAGGAATCAAACCAAATGGCCTCAATGCATTCTTTTTCAGAGGATATGGCTTGAAACTACGAAGTTGGTCACAAATGTATTTTTCTTCAATAATGGGAGGATGTTGAAAGAGATAACAAGACTTTCATATATCTTATCTCTAAGGTTTAAGCTCCAAATTCCTTAAAGGAGTTCAAACTAATTGCTTATTAGAAAACCATCTATAAGGTAATTCCTAAGCTCATGCAAATAGATTGAAAGACACTTTTGCCAGCTTTTAATGATGGATCTTTGGGTGCTTTTATTAGTGGAAAACATATTGGAGATAATATCATGTAAGCTTAGGAATTGTTTAAGAACTATAATAGGATTCATGCAAACAAAAATTGTGCTATTAAGATTGACTTTTAAAAAGCATTTGATTCTATAAATTGGGATTTCATCTTGAACACCCTTAAAGCATTAGTTTTCCCCTAATTTCACTAGTTGGATAGCAAATAATCACATCAATCTCCTATAGTGTTATTGTTAATGGAGAACAAACCAAACCTTTTAAGTAAGCAAGTGGACTAAGGTAAAGGCCCTATTTCACCTTATCTTTTCACTTTTAGTATGGTGATGCTTTTACTAGGCTCATTAATTTGGTCGTTTCCAAAAAGAAACAATTTATGTTTCATTCCATATATAGAAAATTAAAATTTATTAGGTTAGGTTTAGAATTTTTTAATTTTATTCTTTATTTATATTAGCTTTAACACCTTTAAATTGCTCTCAAGCCTCTCTATTAACAACGATAAAAGCTATAAACATCTTTCCTCTAATGCATAGTAGTATGTAGTTTGCTTTTTCTCTCTCATAGGATTGAGTCTGAGGAACCTCCACTAACTCATTTGGATATTCCATTCTCTTCTAAAAGACAAACATATAGAGAATATAAACTAATGATTGAAAAATCTAGGGAAGAATTTCTTTTCAGTCCAACAAGTGTTTAATTTTGACTGGAAGAGCTCAACTCATCATATCAATCCTAAACAACATCCAAATTTATTAGTCCTCACATCAAATGTTTCTAAGCAACATTAGCAAATGCTTAGGAACTTTCTATAGTCAGAAGACTCAATAAGGAAAGCTATAGCTAAGGTGAATGGATTAATATATGTTTACCAAGAAATGAAAGAGGTTTAGAATAATTCCATTAAAGATCACCAACCATGTTCTAATGATTAAGATAATTTGAAGAATATTTAATGATAAACAAGCTCTATGGTCCCAATGCACACATGCTTATTGCATAAGGAATGACAGCTTATGAAACATTCAACCTAAAGCAAGTTCTTCCTAGACCATTGTCAATATCCTTAAGCTAAGAGAAAAGATAATAATGAAATCAAGTACCAAGGATGGAAATAGGGTTAACACTTCTTTATGGTATAGTAATTGGACTCAAAATGGTCCATTAGCTAGGTTTGTAGAGATGTGTACTTTGAGGAATATTATCTTATGCAATACCACTCTTAAAGATGAGTTAGGCAATAAACAAATTCACCTAGAACTTTTATCTAAAACCCTAGTGATTAATCAAATTTTGAGAGTAGATATTATTTCTAATAAGGAGGACTTTACACATTGGAACAAAACTACTACATTCATGTACACTAACTTATCTTACAAATCTCCTTTAAGGTCACATACTTTAAAAACTGATTTGGCACAAACTATTATGGTACATTAAAGCTCATCCTCGAGCATCATTCATTTTGTGTCTTACTATTAAGGAAAGGCTAAGTACCTTCAATAGTTTAACTAGATACCTAAACTTTTCATGTATTTATACATTGTGTAAACAATATAGTGAAAGCTTGGACCATAAATTCTTTAGATACTATTACTTAAATACTTTGGGGAAAACATTCTTCATCTTTACAATCTTTATACTCCTCAAGACAATTAGTAAAACATAAAGTGGTGTTGTCATTATAAGATTTCAAGCTCATAAGATGGAATGGTTTTCAAAATCTCTTTAAGTTATGTAGTTTACATTGTATGGCAAGAGCGTAATCAAATGCTTTTCCCTAACCAAAATGCCAAATGAGGACCTTACTTAAAGATTGATTGGTAGGATAAGATTGCACTTGATTATTCATCATATACATCTTAGATGTAGCTCTCTTATTATCAATGATTGGATATTACCTCTATACTAAAAAAGGAAGTAAGTAAAGTTGGCACAAGTGTACTTCAAACAACTTATTGGTACTTTAGATCTTAAGAGGATTTAACGATAAGAATTAGTGCGACTAGAGGAAGACAAAGAGCTAACTATGTGAGGTTACATCACAATCTTGATGAAAGCTCAGTTTATTTGATAGTAGCAACTTAAGGAATAGATCTTGTGAAATGAAGACTCTCTTGGAAATTTAAGAATTTCTAGTTTCGGTCTTAAGCAACTTTATAGGCACTAAGGTGATAGTTAAGCTTTTGAGACTTCAAGTTGTATGTTCTTCACAATGAAGCTCTTTGAGCTATAATATAATTCCTTATTTTCTTGAAAAAGATAATGAAAGACATCAGATGAAGATGAAGAAAGATTAAAAGAGCAGAAAAGAAGTTCTTACATTATAAATTATTGGAGTCCATAAAGCATATCCTTAACCATATTAGGACTTAAGACTTAGCCCTATCAAAGCTCATGTAGGACACTTTTTGTTGATATTTTCTAGTTTTTCTTAACAAAAATGGGACCAAAAATTAAATTTTAGTTGATGAAGTAGCCATTGTACCTTATAATAAAAGATAGAGAAAAACTAAAGAAACTAAGAGTCCTAACCAAAAAAAAAAAGAGTTCTATGATTAAATTGTAAAATATGAAAAGCGTTAGACTCTCTATTTTACTCTTTTTAAGATCAAACATTCACAATACATAAGAATAGAACATCATATATTTTTTAATTTTATTTTATCTTGGACTTTAAGTGTGGTTCTTTTAAGCCAAGCCCATAATCCAACTTAATTTTGAAAATAATCACCTATTATGTAGCCCTTTTAAGCCGAGGCTCAAGTACATGTTTTTTCCTAATTTGCTTAAAAAATGTGGAGCTAAATAAGCTTTCATTTTATTTTTAAATATAACAAATAAATAAAATATCAAACAAGGAATTTTAGGCCTAACCTTAAGGAAAACTTTTTTGCTGAACTCTTTAATTAGAGATCTATACTAGAATTGAAAATGGGAACATAAAGTATGATTGAATCAAAGTCAACCTACCCTCTTAAAAAAATTCAAAAACATTAGTAACAAATCAAATTAAGTCTAAACAATGAATTAGGCCTAATTGATTTGGGTCTACAATTAATACTAAAAAGTCCCAAGCTCATAAACAAATAAAAATAACTTAAGCTTAGTCTATAAATACTTATATACTTACTTTTCATGATGCAAATGGATTAAACACCCAAAAACAAAACAAAACAAAATATATGCAACTTAAATAGATCAAATAGAATTAAATTTTTGAGATATAAACAAATTTCCAAAAAATACATGAATAATAAATCTTGATGAAAGAATAATCAAACTCATATCTATAGACCTTTATTCACCTTTTAGCTTGCATTCTAATAATCAAAATTCCTAAGGGCATTAGAAAACATATTCCAAACAAAATGAATCAAATACAATAGAAATTTCAAAAACAAAAACGCTGAGTTAGATAATTACCAACATTATAAAGCCTAACTATCAATTTTGACATTGGAATGTATGAAACTAATATTCTAAACCTAAAGCATGAAAGAAAATGAAATGTTATCATAAGTGCATTTTTCTTCTATTTTTTTCTCCTTAAATACTTAGCATTTTGTACATATTTTGAGCTTAAATGCACTCATATTTTTATATTTCATCTTTGGTGGCATGTGGAGACTAAGGGAGGAAAATGAAGCTAATTTCACTGAACTAAACAATTTTGACATGTCTCCCCAATTTAGTCATAACCCTCTCATTTGAGCTCCTATTAAAGTGATTCAAGATGCGTTGGAAATATATGAAAGAGTTCTACAACTTTTGTGTTTTGACTTTTAAGATAGTAATACTTTAGGCATTGGAGGAACTAAGTAATACTTTAGGGATTGGAGGAACTAGAGATTGTTAGTTTGCAATGTTCACAGATAGAAGGATCAACATTAACATTTATAGCGAAAATGAAAGCTTGTTCTACATTAGTGCTAATTGCAATCTAAGATTCCCTTAAACTTGACTTTAGTGGTGTACCATCAACCTTATGAGAAGCAATTTCATTGCTAATAACCATTATTGATTCATTTTTGTGAGGGGAATTAAGAATTATAGTCTAAAAGAACCAAATCAGTATAAAGATCACCAACTTTGTCATCTATTTTTTCTTACAGGATATCTTTATCATATGAAATATTAATTCTATAAGCTTATAATAATCCCAATTTTGAAATCTTCTACTATGTAGGCTTCTACATCTTACCTTAGTGATAATCTTACGGCCTCCATTGATAAGAAACTGAAACAAAATCCTCATAAAGCTAGACAACTTCATTGAGCTTCATTAAAGGGATGACTTATAGAAGCTCTTGATTAATATCAATAGTCACACAAATTCTAGCCTAGCTTATTCTCTTCATATGTGTTATGGTTTCGTCCATTCCTATTGTTTTCCAATAAATCTTGCAACGTGGCTGAAACCTAAAGTAATATAGTATTATAGAGGCACGTTATGGATGTTGATCTAAAGGAGAACCTGCTTTTACTTAAGTAATGGCATATGAATTCATGACTTCCACTTCTAAAGAAAGATAGGCCTATTGTTGAAATGTCAAAGGCCATTATCCAGGGCCTTTTGAACATCTTTTTCTCAATTCAAAGTTGAACATGAAGAGGCTATCTTCATTAACCAAGACTTCCTTTAATTTAAAGTTCTTCCAGAGTTTATAAGTCCATGTGTTTAATGGAGGAAAGCAAGCCTTTTGTCTAAAAAACCAATTAAGGTTGAATTCCATTTGGAGATAACTTCATGAAGAAGTTCCACAAAGGGAGACATTATATTGTAACCAACTTTTAGAGAAGGACATTATTTAAGAGAGGAAATGGATGAGCAATCACTCAACACTTGCCTCCAAGATCACATGGAGAAGGAAGGTACAGAATTAGGAGTTTATGGAACATGAACAACTTGAGGATCAAGAACAGAGTTGGTCTCCAACTCTGAAGGAGTTGAGAGCAGGAAGGAAGGCAATAAGGACACAAAGTGGAGAGGGTAAGGAACTAGAGGAGGACAACTAAAGAGGTCTAACTCGACTATTTGGTTAGAAGAGAACAAAGGGTTAGACATAAGGTTAAAGATAAAAAAATAAAGTAATTATCGAGAGGAAAAATTAAAATAACATTACTGAAAATAGTATAAAAAAAAAGAGTGAAAAAATCAAGAAGAGATAGAGAGAGAAAGAAGGAATGTGAGGTAAATGAATGAACAGGAAAGAAGTAACATAGAAGAAAAGCAAACTAATAACAAGCTGAGGAGGAGAAGAGCCAAGATGGAGGTGAAAGGATAATAGATTACAAAGGGGAAAATTCCTTTAACCAGGGTTATAAGTGTAAACGAGCAGAAAAGAGAATAAGCAGTAAAGGACAAAAAGAGGACGGGAAGATTAAGAGTCAACATAAAAGTACTAAAAATTATAGAGAAAGATGAGAAAGATGTCTTTGAAAAAAAGACATGAAAAACTTTTATAATTGCCCTTATTTCTAACATTTTTTAAGCTTTTGAAAATAGTTCGTCTAATTTTTTATTGCAATTTTTTAATAAAATTTACACAAATAATGCTTAAGGACTAATTAAAATACAAATTTATTGAAACAATGAACAAAAGTTTTAAAATAAAAAAGGTAATTTTAAATATAGTTAATAAAAAAATAAAAATATGAAACCAACAATTAAAATGTTTTTCACTAATGACATTTTCTTCTTTGTTTAGTTTTCTTTAGTTTTGTGAAAAATTACAAATTAATAAAATAAAATAAGACAAAGATTAAGTATCCTCACTTAATTCTTTTAGGTATCTTATTTTACAAAATATGTTTTTAAAAAAAAGGTATCCATACACCATAACAATAAATACGTAAAATAATTAACCTTAATTTTTTTTTCATTCACATGCAAATCGAACGAACTGAAAATGAAACAACCTAATACTAAGCTAGTCAAAATATTAAATAAAATTAGAAGTTAAAAATTAACTTAAAGTAAAAAACACCAACACCAACACCAACACCAACACCAACACCAACACCAACACCACACCAACATAATTAAGTCTAGAGAGACACTTAAGACAAAATTGAAATAGAAACTATATATATATATAGAATCAAGCATAAATTAGGTAGGAAATTGAAGGGAAATCGTGTAATAGAATTTGGTTATCTATATATATATATATATATATATAGCTTTTGGAGCCACAAAGTTGTGTGACTTCTCCAGGGGGCTCCAAAAAGGAAATAGAAAAATTTTTGTTCATATCGCCAAATTTGTCACTGGTAAGTTTCAGGAATTGACTATACATCTCCAAGGAAGATATACCATATGGACGACTTCTAAACCCGCCGGACAATCTAAATGGTACTTCTCTTACAAACCAGGAGTGGGCAAATTATATCAAGAATTTCATTTCATTGGAGAATCATATTGTTCCCACTAAATAACAAACAAGATTAACCCTGAGTACTTTTTGAGTTAGCTTTCAATAACAAAGGTTCAAGTTCCCCTTTTCTGTAGAGCTTCACAGTATCTGCGTAAAAATATGAAACATTGTTAGGCACAGAAACGTTTCCAATCTGTTGACCCCCCGATCTTTGGCGCTGAGTCAGCTATAAAGAAAATCTTCAATGCCTAGAGTGTTCAGAAGTCAGGAAATTGCTAACTACTTACGAATTTGGGAAGCAACGATAGTGCAATGATTAGCAAAAGAATGTTTAATCAAGGAGTGTCTAAAATGAACTGAAATTTAGTGAAAGTGCTAAAGACTTGGGATATTATAAGATGCAGTTGGAAGATGAATCTGAAGTAACTAGTTTATAATTATACCCGTGCAACCACCAATATGCTTGCCACCTGAGAATTTGATGGAAAATAGTTAGACCTTTCAAATCAAAGAACTTCCAACTAATATAAGACAGCAAAAGGGGATAATATTTATTGAAGAACTGAAAATGATCAAAACAGATAGAAGTTCCACAAGTGAATTTAAGTCTCCAGTATTATTTACAAGAGCATAGAAGCCCAGAATCCATCAACTCATCTAGGCCTCACTCTCTCCATTTACACGAGAATCCATCAAATCACCATTCCCTCTTTCTCTCTCTCTCACACACACATCTAATCAGTGTTTTCAAGAAACTGACAGTTACAGAAATATGAAGACCCAATGACGTACATTAAAACAAAGCATGCGAGTGAAAGTGCCACTTGAAACAATCATAAACCGTCTAATATCAGAACTTGGGACTGTAAGTAAAAGCTCTTTCAATTCAAACAATCATAAACCATCTGAGTTTTCTCTATCTATCCAAGGCCAATGACATCTTTTCTACTTCTGAAGTCAATCAAATAACACGTTTGGGGATTCAATGAAATCAAATAACACGGGTTCACTGCCTGCTTGAATTTTAATTTTCCTACTCTTGTTCAAACTAGAGATACTATACTATCCATCTGATTAACATATTATCTCAAACAGAAGTGTTGCTAAGAAATAAAAGATCGATAGCTATAACATGCTCTCCAGAACCCTTGTGTCGATTTCCAGCATCTACATCTGACGAAATTCAGAGGACAGAAAGACATAATTACCCTAACTAATTTGAATTGGTGTTTGTAATATTGGTTTCATGCAACAATGCAGGAACCCTAAGGGAAATGAAATATTGGACAACTTTGGTTCCAAATAATAATGGGATCCTTGAGACTTCCTCTGTCACCATAATCTCATTCACACATACTGTGAATGAAATGCTCCACCTATGGAATATGTTATTCATCAATATGCACTGAAGTTTAAAGTTGGTTTGCATACTGTTCACAACAAAAATGGTGCCATTACTTTGCTGAAATTTAACAACAAAAATAACAGCATTTACTTTGTGTTCAATTAACTAAAACAATCACATTCATGTTCTGTTCGGGATGCGCATAATCAGAATTGACATAGTCAAATCAAAATATGCTATTGGCCTGTCAAATGGAATTGTAATTCAAGGTTCTCATCCAACTCCAAGTAATCTATTATTCTTTCAAAACTGTGATTCTTAGTATGGAAACAAAAGTAGACCATAATAGCTTATTCAACAATTACTTGAATACTAGATCACAGTTATACTTGTGCATGATTGGAAAAGCATATCCGACCAAAAACACCAATTCAAAATGCAAAGGGAACCTACCAATGAATACATTTGGAACTGTATGTTGTCCTGTAAGCCTTTCCAGTACCTTCTGCAGCTGAGGTCCTTGTGGACCTGAAGAGGTTTCCAATAAATAAATAAATATATACAACTGTTCAAAACACGCCAAGCTTGCTGATTTAAGAAGTCAGTTCATATTCACAAAGTGCAGAAAATGGTATAATGACGCAAGATTCCATGTGCTAAATGGGAAAACAATTACACTCGGTTGTTACCAATTGAAAAGTCTAAAAATACAAACAAAAATAAAATAAAATCATTGATACTTACGACTACAAACAAATTATATATTCAGAATAAAAAAAGGAAGTAAAATGGAAGCTGAAATACCCAGTTCGTCCAATTCAATGACAAATGGCTGCACGTCCAGCCTCTTAAACAGCGATTTCACCTCGGAGGAATACCTTCAAGACAAATTCCACATGATAATTTCACTTCAATTGAAAATAATTGATATCAAGAGCATTGTAAAACATTAAAGGTATTAACATATGGTTAATTAGAATCAATTATCAAGAACTCACGAGCACCAAGTCTTGGAGTAAACAACAACAGGGTTCTCAGAGACGGTCTTCTTAATAGTCTCTTCTAGCCTAGACCCAAACGAAGAAGAAGAAGACATAGCTCGAAGCGAGATCGGACTGCATCCAGCTGCTGACCCATTGATGCCAAGGACATTATATGTCTTGTTCGCGATACACTTCTTCTTGTTATTAAATGGCAGTACACAGCTTACAGATAGGTTATCAAGAGGGGATAAAGTGGAAGAAAAAGACGACGATTTGAGAGAAAGCGGGGAGAAGCTAAGGTGTTGAGATGTGAAGGCCATAGTGAATGATTTTGTTTTACAGATGTGTCGGAGCTTTGGCTTTTATTTGTTTGTTACCTTTGATGTACTATTTATATCTGCTGGAGCTTTGGCTTTTACTTGTTTGTTCTCTTTAATGTACTATTTATAACCTTATTTTGTTAGGTGAGGTAGCCACAAAGTACAAACCGTCGCCGTTGCTTCATTAACTTTTTTTTAAGGCTAAATTATATTTAGAATCAATTTTATCTTAATTTATAATATTAATAAGCTTTAATAAAAATATTAATTAAATATTTTAAATTTTCTGATATTAGTTTTCAATTATTAATAGTCATATACCGGATCTGTTGGTCACTTTACACATCAATACACATATTATATTTAAATAATTTATCATTAAATATGTAAAAAAAACATTTCTAGGGAATCAAAAAGAAAGTGAAATATTTAAGAGTAAACAAAAAAATTAATAATTAATGAACAAGAGATAAATTTACTAGTACCAGGCGATAATAACAACTCTTAAACACGTGAAGTCTGAAGAAACTTAACAGTATATAGCCTTATCTTTGATTAACAGAAAGACTATTTTTAAATAAAATTGCTAATACCACATTCATAGCAATGAGTGAGCTATGAACCTTACAATTTAAAATAGTTTTTATGATTTCACGTAAAAAGTGTAGACATGTAAAAAATATTGAAAAATCTTATTCTAAAAGGTCAAATCATACTTAAAAATCTCAATGTTTTGTCTTGATTGCTTAAGTATTAACTTGATTAATGATCACAATATCTAATTATTCAAAATTTCTATATACATGTTGATGTTATTTCAGTTGAATAGAGGACAAAGTTTAGTGCTAACAAGAATCTTCCATTTCTTTTCTTCATTCAAAGTGCAATAAAGAGGCTTCTAATAAGTTGATGCCATTTTGGTTATAATGAATAGTTACAATCTTCAGAGAACTTATGGTTGGTAAAAGATTAAAAAAAAAAAGTAACTTATATCAAAGTCAACAATAAAAACAATGTTATGCTGACAACTCTTATAGCTATAACAAACTCAAAAGTCATAGTCTTTAATAGAGTATGATTTAATCCCTGAGCTTTTAGCATTGGCTTAACAAAATAGCCACAAGATGTAGAAATTTTAGTGAGCTTGTTCATTTTGCTTAGCTTCAACGCTTCAAACATTAACGAATCTCCTTTATCCATCGCCAAGCTCTTTGTCATACTTAAAATCAATGATCTACTTTGTGGATGCCAAATTTCTGCTTAAATTATATGACATTAGCAACATCTAGTTTGAACTTAGGGTTCTGAAGAATTGGAGTTTTTGGCAATTTAGGTTAACTCTTTTCTTCCTTTTTTAATTATTTTTATTTCTATATTTACATGATGCATTTTTTTTAACCTATAAAGGGAGGTGATCTGTGTCAGCATCGTTAATGATAGAGTTAGTAGTTAGCCATTTTTGTAACAATTTAACATTTTGAGCATTTAATTGATATTTTTTATGGTTGTTGATATGTGTAAGTTTTAATAATACCCTCAATAATCTACAAGTACACTGTTCATTAGCCTAGTATCTAAGGTGTAGATCCCACGAGGAGGGATAATCTATTCCTAAAATCTAAGACAAAAACAAATTGCAGAAATTCAAAATATAATGAAACTAAACCAAAATTCAATTCAATGAATCAAATCAAATTAAGAATCAATCATGAAAATACTAATGATTTAGCAGTTGCAACACACACGCAAGAATCAACCTAAAGCAATTACCAATTGAGAGAAAGAGAATTTTACCTATCCCTAACACTAACCTAATTGATTATGAATTATTAGATTGTTGGTTCTAGATGATCCTATGGTTGATTACTCTCTCTCGATTTATAACCATTAACCATAAATTATAAACCCTAATAAGATTAAGAAAGTTGCAATCTCTCAATTAACAACCTATCCACAACCTTAATTAGTTCTGAAATTTTCCAACAAACTATCGAAAACCTATGCAAGACCTCTCTTTGCACAATTTACCAATTTGATTTAATTCTTGTTCTATTAAATCATCTAACTCTCGTTAGCCCAATTCATTCGATTAACCCTCCCAGTTTATTATCAAATTATGCACTTACATAATTAAACCACAACAAATCCAATAACACATAAACAATCAAATTTCATTAATTTAAAGATAAAACTCCGAAGGTGAGTTTAGAACATCCCTAACATTCTAAAAACATATCATCAAACTATTATTCCAATTCTATATAATAATAAAATTGAAAATAAACAGGAAATACGATTTGAACGGATGATGGGAGGTAATGACGTCAGGAAACTCCTAATCCAGGAAGTACGTCCAGTCAGCTTCTTCTCCTTTTCTCTCTTCCTTCTCTTTCTCTATCTCTTGTGTTGGAGTTATGTAAATATAATGCCCTGGAAAGCAAGTTTATTTACATATAACTTTATCTTCTTCAATTACAGTTTTGTAATGAAAATATTTATTATTAATAAAACAAAAGAGTTTGGTTTTATCT
>JANITX010000004.1:35359073-35371377 GCA_027564395.1 Erythroxylum ulei
CTTTGATTTTAGTTAATTTACTCAATTTTGATCAACTTGCAAAACCTCCTTCTTTTATCAACTTTAATTGCATTTTTACTTATAGGCTAGCTTAAACCTTTTTCGTCGGTTCCGATTTAGAGAGACGACCCAAGGTTACAACCTATCCTGCAATCTTGGAATTTATTATTTTTGACCGGTTTCTAAGGATTGATTTTAAGATCGAAACGACAGAGCCGCGATCAGAGGTCTTAAAAGAAGAAGCCTCCAAATAAGACTTGACCCTTTTTAGATTCTTTTGGATAAGCGTCCAACTTTTTCTATTCTAAATTCATAAGCTCATCACCATTAGTCATAAAACATGCCTTTGTCACTTAACATCCATACTATTCCATTAAAATATTAGACTCCTAAGGGATTAAGTTATTTGACAAGATTTATAAGAAATCACGTATGTCCTAATAAAGCCACTACTGAGATGAAAAGGGTCAGTTATGCAAGAATTTTTATTCTAGTTGACATTTAATAACACCTACTAAATGTTATTCTTATATTAAAACAAAGGGAAGATGATAACCTCTTAGAGGACACTATCTTTATGCTTCTTCATAAAGACAACACCTAACAAAAGGATGGATCCCTATAACTAAGAAATTTAATAATGGGGAATTTCAAGAACTAATACAAGTGAAGATACCAATGACTAATAGTAGCAATGATGATAAGGTTGATTCTTATATGTCCAATATGGATAAAAGAAAAGGAGTCAGAAGGAGTAGAGAATTCCTAAAATTAATTATGGATGTTCAACTGAAAGGAATAATGACATTGATTCCCCTGTGAATTGTGGCTAGTCTTCAGATAAAGGGCAATAAAGAAGGAATCAAGGAAGGGAAATCAATAAAAGTAAGAAATTCTATTGCTCAAAGTATCTTGGTTATATATTGGAATCTTAAAATATCTTTTAAGAAGTATGTTACTCTTATAATATTGAAGATATCAATTTCTCTCTCAATCCCTAGCTTGTAAGGAGCACCAAGGACTAGGTATAAGAATTAATTATAGAATTTCTACTAAAAGGAAATCTATTAAGAAGTAGAGGGGTAATAAACTAAATTCCTCCCCACCTAATATCTATTCTTTCTTGGAATATAAAAGGGCTCCATAACCCCAATAAACAACAAGCTCTACATTATTATATGTTTAACCTCAAACCTTTGCTTGATCTCAAAAGATTGAATTTCTTGAGTAAACATTAGTTTATTATCACCAAACCATCAATCACACTAAAATGGTAGATTGGTAAATACTTTCGATCATGACATAATTGATGTTACTTACACTATTATAGCATAAAAATTTATATACTTTTCAATAAGAATGATGCAGGAGAACATCTCACTCTTATGCAGGAGAACACCTCACTCTTGTTCACTTTTATTTATGCCTTTAACATGTTTTTCAATAACTCACTTTCTAGAATAATATTAGTTATATTAGCTCCAAAATGAAATCTACTTAGATCATCTTTGGAGACTTAGAGGGGTAATAAACTAAATTCCTCCCCTACCTGATGTATATCCTTTCTAGGAAAGTAAAAGGGCTCAATAACCCAATAAAAAACAAGCTTTACATTATTATGTGTTTGATCTCAATCCTTTTCTTGATCTCAAAAGAATGAATTTCTTAAGTAAGCATTAGTCTATTATCACCAAACCATCAATCACACTAAAATGGTAGATTGGTAATTACTTTCAATCATAACATAATTGATGTTACTTGTACTATTATAGCATAACAATTTATATACTCGTCAATAAGAATGATGCAAGAGAACACCTCACTCTAGTTCACTCTTATTTATACCTTTATCATGTTTTTTCAATGACTCACTTTCTATAATAATATTAGCGATATTAGATACATAATGAAATCTACTTAGATCAACTTTGTAGACTTTAGCAGTATTTTGCATCCCTCAAAGGCTAAGGGGAATTCCTATCTCAGGAATTACTAAAAACATATCTATAATTGTGTTAGTTAACTCTAAGTGAATAACTTAAATATGGATGTCCACTTCCTTACTTGGAGAAAAATATATAAATAAGGATGGGTTTTAAGCAAAAACTTGGATAGAGCTTTAATTAACACAAAATGGTTCTCATCTTTCCCTGATAGTAAGGCCTCTTTCAATATCCCCCTTTTCTCTAACCACTTTTCTATTGCGGTTTAAATGACTTGATCTAACTTGAAGAGGAGGAATCCTTCAAATAAATAACTACGTAATAGAAATTAAAGGATTCGAAGAAGCAATCATTAAGGGATTAAGCTACAATCCATATAGGCATATATTTGAGGGCTTAGTTTGATATGTGTTTAGTTATTAATTCAATCATTTAGTAGGTGTTTAGTTTAGAATTGTGCTAGTTTGTAACTTAATTGTGTTTTAAGTGTTTATTGGGTTAGTACAAGTCTTTGAGCTTAAATATTATGTTTCTTTAAGTATCTTGATGTGTTTGTTAGTGTTTCAGGATCAATATCGAAGAACGGAGGAGTTTCAGAAGGCATTCGGGCCAAAGTGGATAGAGCTTTAATTAACAAAAAGTGGTTCTCATCTTTCTCTGATAGTAAGGCCTCTTTCAATAGCCCCCTTTTCTCTTACCAGGTTTTTATTACGGTTTAAATGACTTGATCTAACTTAAAGAGGAGGAATCCTTCAAATAAATAACTACTTAATAGAAATTGAGGGATTCGAAAAAGCAATCATTAATTGACTAAGCTATAATCCATATAGGCATATATTTTAGGGCTTAGTTTGATATGTGCTTAGTTATTAGTTCAATCATTTAGTAGGCGTTTAGTTTAGAATTTTGCTAGCTTGTGACTTAATTGTTTTTTAAGTGTTTATTGGGTTAGTGTAAGTCTTTAAGCTTAACTATTACGTTTTTTAGTTATCTTGATGTATTTGTTAGTGTTTTAGAATGATCGTGATAGAAGCACCAGAGTTGGCCCATGATCGTGGCCACGATCATGACAGAAGGCTTAGAAGTAGGCCACGATCGTGGCCTGTGTCGGGCAGACATGTTGCCACTCTTAAACTTCACATTTTCAGGGATTTTTTGGACCTTTCGAACCTCAAAAAATGTTAGTTCAACCTTAAACACAAAAGAACATAAATAGAACAAGAAGAATAGAAAGAGGGAGCTTCTTGCATCAACCACCATCATGAAATCCTAGAGAGAGATCATCAAGAGATTGAGAAAGAGACGAAGGAAGAGAGACGTGGAGAAGAAGCCTACACAAAGTACTTCTAAGAACAGGAGGTTTCCTATCGTTGCTACCTCCATAATCCATTCAAATCTATTTTCCAGTGTATTTCCATTTTTTTATCTATGTTGTCTAAACCTACCTTCGGGTTATTTTAATCTTTGATTCAATAAAAATCTTATTGTTTATGTGAATTGGAATCATTATGATTGATTTCTACGTTTTCAAAAATCAGTAATAGACTAAGAGGGTGAACCGATGAAAAATAATTAAATTGGGCTAACGAGAGTTAGGTAATTTAATAAGAACGAGAAATCAACCAAAATAGTAATTGTGTGATAAGAGAACTCACATAGGTTCTGGTAGCCTAGTGGAAAACTTCAAATCTAATTTGGGTTTGGATAAATTGTGAATTAAGAAATTACAATTTTCCATAATTTGATTGGGGTTTATAATTTAAGGCTTTCGGTTATAACTCAAGAGAGAATAATCAACCCTAGGATAGTCCAGGACCAATAATCTAAAATTTCATAATTAATTAGGTTAGTGTTAAAGATATGTAAAAATTTCCCCTTTTTCTCAATTGGTAGTTCTTTAGGTTGATTCTTAGTGTATGCATTGCAATTTGATAATATTTCGTGATTATTTCTTGAGTTGAATTAGTTGATTGAATTGCGTTATTGTTTTAGCATAGCTCCAATTGAAATTCTGCAATTTATTTCGGCCTTAAAGTTTAGGATTAGATTAACCCTCCTCGTGGGATTGACACCTCAGATACTACACAAAATATCAAGGTTAAAATATTAAAACTTACACATATAAGAAAACGACGATCAAGTTATTGGCACCGTTGCCGGGGAGATGATTAGTTTAGTTCTTTAATCTAAGGCTTTTTCACTATCTTTTATTTTTTAAAAAATAGAGAAAGAAGTATAGGGCGTAAAGTAGAGACACATCAAAACATCCTAGAGTTAGAATGAGACATCTGAAGAGCTAGATGCCAAGAAAAAATGGAAAGAACAATGATGGAGAATAGATATTATAGGGAGCAGGGAACTTTTGCAAACTACAAGGAGGCACAATATGGTTAGGGAAGTAACGATTCTTATTAGAACATGTACACTCTGAGGTGGTAGAACCACCCAAATTTCTATTGGTCCAACAATGTAAATACTCACTTGGGACATTACGACCTATTAAGACTTCAATAAGATGATTCCAGCTCATAGGATTCCAAATTGGACAAATTCATGGATAAGCTAATAGATATGGAAGTGACCCAGAAGAGACTAGAAGAGCAATTTGATCAAGTAACAGAAAATCATGCCTCTTCTATTCACAACCTAGAGATTCGAGTGAAACAGCTTTCTTGTGAATTTTGTAAGAGAATTATGGAAGACTCTCTAAGCAATATGGAATTAAATACAAGAGAGCATTATGAGTTATACTTAGAAATGGGGAAGAGAAAGAAAAATCAATGGGAAATCAAGCTAAACCCCATCTTGTAGAAGACTAACAAATTAAGAACGAGGATGAAGAAAATTATGACAACCCTCCCTATTGTTCCCCAGTTCATGATATACCATGTGTGAATATTGAAAAATCTTTGGTAGATGTCTATGAAAAGAACCTTATCCTTCGGATCAATGATGACCACGTGACATTCAACATGAATGATGTATTAAAAAATCCAACGGAGAGTAGCTCATTTAGGATGATTGATGTATTCGAATCTTCTAAAGAACAAAAGGATGAAGAACATATGACAACAAACATCAAGTTTGAAGAAGCTATGAAAGTCTCTATTTGTGAAGTGGAAGAAGCAGAGGAGACGAAGCTGATTAATAAAGAAAGAGAGCAACTCACCTTCTTATAGGACAGACTGTTGGATTAGAAAGATTCAGGGAGTTTCTTTATTCCCTATTTTATTAACAGTTTGTTAATGAAAAGGACATTATTGAAATTAATTTATTTTCTTAACTTTATCAGTATTGTCCTTCTGATCATTTTGTAACTTGTAGCTTACTTATAGGCTACAAAATTGATGTTGAATGAAAAAGGTGGAAATAAGCTGCTCATAATTGATCCTGGCTGAGTTTTCAATGATACAAGGTCAAGCTAATGACCATAAATTAGCAGGTTTGGTAGTTAGGTTTAAATTGTTGCATAGTTAGATTTGCTTCAAATTTCAAAAATAAAAATTTAATGATTTGAAATGATCTCGGATTACTAACTCTCTTACTCTCTCTGAATCAATTATAAGATAGGGAAGCCAACTCGGCATCAAGCGCATTGGGTCTCCATCGCTACCTCATTCACCTTGACAATTTCGTGTTCTAACCCTTTTCTTTTAATTCTAGTTAGTATTTTCTTCTTATGTTTTTTGTATATTGTGTTTATTTCCCCCTAATATGTTGTGTACCCTTCTCACATTAAAGACATTATGTTGTTTAAGTATAGGGAGGGTTGTGTGTTTTTACCTTAAATGTTGTTGATTAGGTTGCATTATGCGAATTATATGAATGCGTCAATGGATAGGGCTTAACGGGATAGATTTAGCCTTAAACATAACATTTTAGGTTGTGAAGATTTATTTACTTGTGAAATTAGTGACCTAAGTTACTTAGGGCCAAATATGTTGGGTAATTAGGATATGATGTTAGTCCATTCACCCTATGAATTTTTCAAAGTCATTTATAATTTTAGGCCAAACAAATAAGTGATATTAATAGTACATTTTCAAGAGAATGATTAGCTAAAGCAATAAGGTTGGCAAAATTTTGTGTTAAAATTGTATAATTTTTACTAAAATAACTATTCTGCGGGCCTTCAGGTTATGAATAAAGCTAGTAGCTAGTTAAGAATGTAATGTAGCTGAGTAACTGGATTGACAAGCATCACAAATGTGTGCCTTCTTATAAAATGGCTATAATGACATTCCAACCAAGCAGCTTAATAACAACATGACTTAGTTGAGAAACCGGATCGACATTCATCATAAATGTTTGCCTCCTTGTCAAAAGACTAGGTGCATGTCCTTTAAAAAATCAACAAAAAGAATGTTGTCAAAAAAAACCAAACTTATTAGTAACTTGATTTTTCATGAAAACCTAGTGGGGAATAGCTACACATTTGTTTTGACTGAATGATTATCAATGTGTGTGTGCAAGTGATAGAGGTGAATAGACTTAACAATAAAATTTTGATTAGTTTGTATATTTAGTCCAAGGTGCTTAAAAGAGGATTTCACTTGTTAATAAGTTCGAACGACTTGAAGGATTATGTTTATAGTTAAATTTATTTCGCTAAGTTGAAGTCATTGTCTCATTATTGCATATGTGTGTTTTATGTTTTCTTGTGTTGTTTATTGTTTTACACTTATCCTTGCATCATGTTTTAGGGCTTAGCTAGATATGTGTTTAGCTATTAATTCAATCATTTAATAAATTTTTAGGCTAGATTTGTGTTAGTTTGTGAATTAAATGTGTTTTAAGTGTTTATTGGGTTAGTACAAGTCTTTGAGCTTAAATATTATGTTTTTGAGGTACCTTGATGTGTAATAACAAAGAATGGGGGAGCTTCACAAGACATTCGGGCCAAAACAATATCCTACGATCAGGGCACGATAAGTCTCAATCGTGACAGAAGCACCAGAGTTGGCCCACGATCGTGGCCACGATTGTGCTAGAAGGCTTATTAGTAGGCCACAATCGTGGCCTGTGTCGGACAGACATGCAGCCGCTCCCAAACTTCACATTTCGAGGGATTTTTTTTGGACCTTTCGAACCCCAAAAAAAACCCTAGTTCAACCCTAAACACAAAAGAACATAAATAGAACAAGAAGAACAAAAAGAGGGAGCTTCTTGCATCAACCACCATCATGAAACCCTAGAGAGAGTTCATCAAGAGATTGAGAAAGAGACGAAGGAAGAGAGACATGGAGAAGAAGCCTACACAAAGTACTTCTCAAAACAGGATGTTTCCCGTCGTTGCTGCCTCCATCATCCATTCAAATCTATTTTCCAGTGGATTTCCATTTTTTATCTATGTATAGAATTGGAATAGCTATCGAGATAAGGTTTATAAATGTTAAGGATTATCTAAACTCACCTTCAGGTTATTTTAATCTTTGATTCAATAAAAATCTAATTGTTTACGTGAATTGGATTCATTGTGATTGATTTTTAAATTTTCATAAATCGATAATAGACTGAGAAGGTGAACTGAGGAAAAATAATTAAATAAGGCTAACGGGAGTCAAGTAATTTAATAAGAATGAGAAATCAACCAAATCGGTAATTGTGTGATGAGAGATCTCAAATAGGTTCATGTAGTTTAGTGGAAAACTTGATATCTAATTAGGGTTTGTATAAATTATGAATTGAGAAATTGTAATTTTCCATAATCTGATTAGGGTTTATAATTTAGGGCTTTTGGTTATAACTCGAGAGAGAGTAATCAACCTTAGGATAGTCCAGGACCAATAATCCGATATTTCATAATTAATTAGGTTAGTGTTAAAGATAGGCAAAAATTTCCCCTTTCTCTCAATTGGTAGTTCGTTAGGTTGATTCTTGTTATGTGCATTTTAATTTACTGGTTTGTTAATATTTTGTAATTGAATTGTGTTATTTTTTTTAGCTTAGTTACAGTTTAAATTCTCCAATTTGTTTCAGCCTTAAAGTTTAGGATTAGATTATCCCTCCTCGTGGGATCGACACCTTAGATACTATGCGAACGACCTGTACTTTTGCGGAATATCGAGGTTAAAATATTAAAACTTACATATATCAGAAAACCATGATCAGGAACTTTAATTATCATTTTATTTGTAAAAAATTGATATTATATAGCTTATCTTTTGTAGATGATTTGATTCTTTTCTCAAAAGTTGACGCTAGCTTATTAAGTGCCTTAATGTCTACCATTCACTCCTTTAAGAAGACGTCATATCTTGCTAAGACAAGACCCAATTGTTCATCTTTTCTCGTTCCTCTTATATTTCTAATTAACTTTCAAATTTGATAGGTTTAAGGATTATAAAACCTCCTTTTACTTATTTAGGCAATCATATTTCCTTTAAAAACATTGTAAAGGAAATATGATTGCCTAAATAAGTATCATATTAGTGTAATTAAGACTTTGGAGTGACAATAAAGAGATTCTTATGGTCTTATGACATTTGTAAAAAATTAATTGCTAAAGTTAAATATATGTTTTTTTTAGAAGGAAGGGGGTCTAAGTATAATAAAATTATAATTAAGAATAAAAGTTTGACGATCAAAAGAATATGAAAGCTTCTAATTAATAGGCATTTCCTTTATTTAAAATGAATCCATGCTCACTAACAAAGGAAGGAAAACATCTAAAATTTGCTTCCAAAATCTAACTCTTAATGGACAATGCTATATATTCTTAAACTAAGGGATAAGTTCAGGATGGATTTCAAACATAAACTTGGCAATAGAGCCTCCATTTGTTCTAACAAGATAATTGGACTAGCTTTGCTCCTCTTAGCATGGTTCCATTGCTCTATCATCTTAAGGACTCAATTATAGACCATGCTCTAGCAAGAGATGTCATTGCAAACAACTAAAATTTCAATAATATGTTGAATATGGTAGCTCTCAATAGACATTTCTTCAATTATAATCTTATTACTAAGAACTAGGATTAAATCCAATGGTGTAAACATTCCTCAGGGTTATCCACTAATAAATCTTGTAAATTACTATTAAGGAGAGGCTCTAAAGGAGAAATAGGATAAGGTTGTGAGGTTTAAGGAAGCATTTCCTAAAATGCTTTCATTCTATGGCTTGCCTTTAGGGGATGGTTAACCGTAATAGATAGGATAAAGGGAAAATAAAATTTTCCTAATTTTTATATACTAAGATTCTCTGTATACATCTTCCAAAAAATTCAATAGCTCTATGACTTAGGTACTTTAATAACAAATTGGCAAGTTTTAATTGACTGCATATGTCAAAAACATAACCTATAAGGAGATTTGTTAGTCTATAAAGTCTCCTTTGGTAATGTGGTTTATACCTTATAAAGAGAAAGAAATTAGAGATTATTTCTCAATAAGACAATATAGAGGATGGGTTTCTTGAAGAAGTTGACAAGCAAAATAAGAATGCAATTGGTGACTTAACAGGTTCACCAGAAATGTAGTGATAAAAAAATTGCTAATCAATAGAGAAGTACTTGCTAAGAGAATAAGAGATTATCCTAATTCTGAATAAGGTTGTTTTTGTAAATCTATAATTAGTATATGTAAATGTAATTGGTGTCACTTTACTGTTCTTATGTTTTAGTGATTCATTCCTGTTTGAGAAGCAAATCCAAGTTAGATTGCTTTCATTTCTAACTACGGATTTCTTATTATTATGTTATTTTCATTACAGGAGTTATCTCCTTAGATTATCCTTTACCTAGCTATTAAAGTTGCAAAGCCAGATTTTATGGTTAAAGTTATAAAGGCTCCACATTCATTTACCAATTCAATTTCACCTTTTTTTAAAAAAAAACCCTTTTTTCAATTAAAAACTAATGAGAAGGTGAGGTTAGCTTGATTAAGAGCAGCTAAGACTAGTCAAGATCATCACTATATTGATTCCAAGACCATGCTGAATTTTCTTATGATATTTTAGGATAAAAAGATCATTTAGAATGCATCTTTAATTATTTTATCTCATTTATGTTTTGATACATTTCCTCTCATTTCGATGATCACAATATCATTGCTTTTACTATATTGTTTCAACGCTAGATTCATATAAACTATTGGAATTGTATTTTACTAGTTATCATAGATCTATAAAATTTTATTTTTTTTCTTCTTCTTAACTTGAATGACATATGCCTAAGCTCCATTTTCTATTATACGGAAGTTCATGTAAGCTTATGTTATATGATACATTTATCTATGTGAAACAATTAGGATGGTTTATTAATTTTGTGTAGTCTTACTTTCAAAACTAAATTTTCTATTATGTACATATATTTAAAAAAAATCCAAGGTTTAGTAATGTAGGCATAAGAGTGAAATGTAACCAAAGTTAACTTCATAATAATATAACAATAATACATAGTTATTGAAATATCCAAAACATCACTGCCTAACAATGATATGTTCCTACCACAACTACCTTTAAACACGACAATCTATGAAATATGACAAGAGAGGAACATAAGAAAATTTCAAGGGAAGCACACTGATTTGATAAATTCTGATAAAATATTATATGCATGATTAAGGAGCAGTTGACCAATCTCTACAACTTTAATTTCTCCATAATTATTGCAATTAGAAGAGATTTAGGCTAAAGCAATGCTAACCACTTGATTTGTAATATGTTTAGATTCTTTCCTATTTTCCTTGATTGATTTTGGTTATCAATGTGATTTAGTCACACTAAATCCCTTGATTGAACTTATAGGAGCATTTGTAAGGCTAGACCTCCCATTTTTTAGAATCAAATAATTTAATTTCAAAAAAATAAGTTATAAAAATTTTGACCCATGCACTAAAATACTAAACAAATATAAGCATCTAGTTAAAAACACTTATAATTCACATCTTCATATGCACTATTGATAGAAAACATTTCCTTTTTTAGTTATTACATCCAAAAAATTAACAAATCCATGATATAACAACCCTAAAATAAATTTAAAAACCTTGATAATGAAGAAACCAAGAAATAAAAATAAAAAAGTCAACCATTGTCGTGATAAGAAATAAATAGCCTCTTAGAATCTTATCCATCCATAAAATTCATATGATGCATATTCTCATACAAAAATATTTTGTACTCCATTTTTGGTTGAATTATCCTCTATTCTTTGAGTCATTATCCTCTTTGTTATGGTCAAACTTGTGTCTTCATTACATTATAAGATGATTAATGAGATGCAATCGATAGATTAGAAAACTTGGTGTCAAAATTTTTTTATGACATACTATTTGATCTATAATTTATTTCACGATAAAGAAGAAGAACATATGATTGAGGCAATAGGTGTTGAGTGATAGGAACTTTAATCACTCATATCAGCAACCTATTAAAATAAGTAACATTTTGGCATTTGTTTTTATTTTTATAAAGTACTAAATTTAATTAAAATTTAAAATTTGTTTCATTTAATTGAAAAATATGAAAAATTTCCACACTAAATTAATGGTTATACTTATTTAAGTGTGCTCAGTTAAATTATCCCTAAATCCTCCTAAATATTTCTTTTTTGTGAGATTTTAAGTTCGTTATCTTAAAGTGAGTAGTACATTTTTCTGATTGCAAATTTAAAGAATATATATATATATATATACTATTTTTTAATTTTACAGCACAAAACCAAATCAATATATGTGATTTATTTGATAACTTCTCTAATGCTAATTTTGACCTAGCATCATTGTCTATAACAATTTTAAAAAAAAATTCCTTAAGTGAAGTTTAGGTATAATAGATAAGAAGGATTAAAACCAAGTCAAAATAGATATATGTGATGCTTGATTTGCAAAACTCTTATGGTATAGTGCTTATCAACAAGCAAAGTTACAAGAAAATGAAATACATATTTCTAACAATAAAGAGAGAAAAAAAAGACACTAATTTAATAACATCAAGTCCCATAAAAGGAGAAAAAAGTTTGTAAAAGATGAAATAGAATTAGATATGTCAAAACATCCACATAAAAATGAAAAACTTGACAAACTTAAAGCAAGACCAACATATTTAATCTAATAATGCACTAAAAGTAAGTTTTTACGACACATCTTTAAGTAACATAAAAGACTTAACATAATAACTCTTACAAAAGTCCCATAATAATGTAGAGGAATATAGTTTTAGGCATAAAAAATCGTGTGATTGTAAAATAATTATGATGTTGGACCCCGATCTTTAAGTAGAATTTAGAAATATTAAATGTATGAAATAAGGATTTTTGTATATGTATTATGTTATAGGATGAAATTGTGCTTTAAGAAAATTAATGAGAAAAGAATTGATTAGTTTTGATGACTTTGATATTTGAGTAGATTTGTATGGAT
>JANITX010000004.1:35371477-35381823 GCA_027564395.1 Erythroxylum ulei
GATGTATGTGAAAATTGTGGTTTGGGATCCTTACTTCTTACAACCTATTAAGCAGGTACAAGGATTAATCAGATAAATGAATAGTTCATGTCGAATTTTAGTAGAATATAGAAAATTTGAGCTTACTACGGGTTTTGGTGGCATTAAGCCTGCCCATTCCCTAGTGCCAACACGGCCCAAAAGGTGGATCGTGTCAGTGTAACTCCACACAAGTAGGAATTGTGCCTTTTAAGGTCCACACATTTACAGTTACTTACAAGGTCACTATACATGGTAGTGTAAGTCCACAATTGCTCCAATTCTTCCATTCCATGCCACAACAACACCTTAATACATCTCCTCTTGATCTACGAGGGAAATTATCACCTAAAAACACATTTGAAGCAAATTAAGTACCAAAAATACTTTAAAACTCTTAAATAACAAGAAAAACACATTAAATACGGGTATATAAATATAGATAAATAATTGTCTATCAAACATCCTCACACTTAAACTTTTTCCTATTCTCAAGCAAATAATAATGTCAATCATAAATATTACAAACATCCATCATTTATTAACCTCAACTTATCCATCCACATTATAAATTATCACATCATATTAATTAAATTAAAATGCAACTATTTTCAATTCATTATAGAACCAACTTGCATAAGTCAATATTAAAAGCAATCACACAAATAATCTTTTTGAAATTGAAGGGGAAAATTTTTACACCCTCACCAAGGATTCACTTAATGCACTCAAATTGTTTAGGGTGAACAATGTGAGAACTCTCAAATCAATAAGTAGAAGAATTCTTAACTTTAAGATTGCAATAAAATCATTCCTCCACTACTTATAAGTAAACTAGAAACAAAAATCAAAAGGAATTATTACAAGGTTTTAATGATGCTTACGTTAGGTTATGATAGTGATAATAAAAAGATGATAATATTGAAGGAACTTTACATAAACAAAATTACATGCAAGTTAGTTCTTCACAATATAGGTTCTTCACCATATGATTCCATTGGTACCATAACTTTAACACTTTTTCTCTTTTTCTATTTCACTTATTATGCTAACAACATTTTTTACTTAAGCATTCATCATGTACTAACAATTAAAGAAATATGGACCTTTTGAAATTTTATTGAAGGAAATTTACATAAACAAAATTACATGCAACTTAGTTCTTCACAATATAGGTCTTTCACCCCATAATTTCGTTGGTACCATAACTTTAACACTTTTTTCTCTTTTTTATTTCACTTATTATGCTGACAACATTTTTTTATTTAAGCCTTCATCATGTACGAACAATTAAAAAAAATATTGGACCTTTTCACATTTTATTGAAGGAATTTACGTAAACAAAATTACATGCAACTTAGTTCTTCACAATACAAGTCCTTCACCACATTATTCCATTGGTACGATAACCTTAGCACTTTTTTTTTCTCTTTTTTATTTCACTTATCATACTGACAACACTTTTTTATTTAAGCATTCATCATGTACTAAAAATTAAAAAAATAGACCTTTTCAAATTTTAATCTTTAAGCAATCAAGTAAACATCAATAGCATTCAGGGTTTAAAAATATTAAAAAGGCTTTTAAGAGAAAACTAAGGTAAAGGCTAATAAACAAGAAAATAGGATAAACAAAAGTTCAATCTAAATGCCTTTTATCATTTCAATGCTTCTAATTTAACATCTTTGAATATTTTATTAGGTAAATTATTTCAAAAAATTTAAACTTTGAAAAATATTAAATATATCATTTGTTTTTTAACACTAAATATCATGATTTATAAAATTGTATAAAATTTGATCTCAGTATAAATAATAAAGGCAAGTTCTAGAATTATCCAACTATGCATGATAACATACATAAAAGAATAAAAGAGCTTTAAATAATGATGTATTTGCTCCTAGGATCAAAAACTCCCAAAATAGGTCCTGTATGTAAATAATATGCAATTTTCATTCAAATTGATTATCTTAATGGCTAAAAATATAACTTGTAAAAGCAAGTCTATTATAACTTTCATCTTTTGCATATTAATTCAATTCAATAATTAATAATGATCTAAAGTGTTTTGGACAGGTTTTAACTAACTTAGGATATCAGTTAATAAGAATTAATAAAAATGATTATATTAAATTTAAGACCATTGAATTCCCTTAATACTGTCACGCTTAAATTGGACATTGTTTCCAATGTACACAATTGAAGTACATAAAATAAAATAACAATAAAAAAAGGAAAAAAAGGATTGATTGGTATTGCTCTTAATAAGAATATGTACAGCGTCCTGAATTGAAGAAGATCCACCCTATGTTAAATACATCGAGCCTTACAAAATAAAAAGATAAAAAGATAAAAGAAAATAAATAAAGAACAAGGAAAAAAATAACATGAATTTAAATAACACTGCACTAACATTTAGACAAAATCAAATAACATAACAAATAAAAAAGAAAATTACAAAAATAATAAGAAAAAACTAAAATTAGCATTCATCAATCCTGTCGTGAATCTGACAAATCCATTATTAGAGGATCCTTAGGTCGTGCAACTCAAACTGTTATGGAGTTAAAAACAATACGGCCGCTCCAGATGGTGGAGGTAGGATAAACAAACCAAAATGACCCACCATCTACATCAATACTTCCCCCATCCATCTATCAAGAGATAATCTTAGTTCTATATGCTTCATAAGGCATCTACTAAGCTTTGGTTGTTATGCTTAGATAGTATGTTGAATACCTAAGATCTATCCCATATGTTTCTATAGCTGAGTTATCTTCAGCTGGTCTGTGCCCTGGGTAATTTTGCATTAGTCTCCTCTTGTGTAACTCCTCCCATTTGGAATGTTGGTGAGCTCAGTTATGGCGGTTGTTTAGCTATGTATGGGTAGTTCCTATTTGCTCCTTATGTGGTTGACTCATCGGGAACCCTAATTAGGTAGTAGATGTCCCTTATAGGTCATTATCATCTACATACTATGTGCATGTGTTTCATCACATCCAAACTTAGAGTTGCATAGTACCAACTTGTCACATCAGTGGTAGTCTCTCGAAGACTCCTATAGTTCATGCTAGCCTTGTCACATAAGGTCCGACGCATATTGTCCCAACCTTCTTCTTTTCACTCTGATATCAGATGAATTGGGCTAATGAATCCCCCAGATAAATTGGCTTTCTTCACAGGTATAATGTAACGCCAAAATTTCTGAGCCTTTTTGTATTGGTTGGTACTTATAGATGCTACTGTATATTAATAAATACATATTTTATTTAAGTCATTTGGGTGTATATGTAAATGATTTATAATGTTATATGCACTTATATGAACTTGGAATTCATCGGTAATGCGGAATCTTAGAAATTTCTGACATATGAG
This sequence comes from Erythroxylum ulei, assembly GCA_027564395.1. NCBI lineage: Eukaryota > Viridiplantae > Streptophyta > Magnoliopsida > Malpighiales > Erythroxylaceae > Erythroxylum > Erythroxylum ulei. Next base: position 35,374,871 of record JANITX010000004.1, read on the forward strand.
TTTTTAAATGGATAAAACCGAGCTCATTGGATGGGTATGACCATGGTGGTTACATTAAATGAGTTCTAATGTCTTAAAGGTGATTAGACATGATTTATGGACTCAAGGGACACTTAGAAAGCTTTTATGATTTTGTAAGCTAACTTTTGATTACTTTGTGTTTTGTAAAAGATTTTAAGTATGAACTTTTGATACAGTTGTTGAGATTGCCTGAAGTTGAAATTGCCTTGAGTGGACTAGAGAGTCCTAAAGTTGTGGTTGGATGTGAATATAGAAGTGTGTCTGAAATGGTTTGCAGGTATTGGGATTTTTAAAAATGCAGTCATTGTGTTACTCAAATTTTTCAAAAAAAGAAAAGGAAAAGAATTGATGTTCAGTTAGCTTTATATAGTCGGATTAAGAATACTATTAGTATCCTTAGCCTGGTTATGCGGCTGTTGTCATGAGCTCGATAAGGTACCGGGTCGTGACATATAACACATTCAAGTTCCTGACTGCTTAAAATTTGCTGTATACGTATGACTTTGAAATGTCGTAGTGTTGACCTTTTGTATTTATTGGGGATGTAGTCGTCGTCTTCACTAATAGTGCACCATAATTGGCGAGAAGACCTTCCATATAGGAAGTTTATTTGTAAGGTTATATAGTCTAGTGTTCCCACAAACTCCTAGTCATACAACCCCATCGTGAAGGAAAACTTTAAGTAGCTCATATGGACCATCTCCCCTATCATATAGAACTAGATCGTGCTTGGTTGGTCCTAATCATAATAGTCTTTCTCTATAAAGAATGTGGAGAGCACCTCAAGCATTAGCTCCCAATAAGAGGGCTCTACGATCTTAAAGAATCGAGACCATTCTCCAACGTTATAAGGTCACAAACCTACTAGACCAAGCAAACCTACTTCAATGCCTCCTAGTTGATTTTTTGTCAGTCACAAAATTCTTCTCCTCGAGTCATTGGTATTACTCCTTATAGGCTTCAACATTAAATAGTAATATAGGTCGCTCTGGTGGCTTGCCTACATTAGCTTGCTTGTGTTGTGTGTGAACTCCCCTCAAGTCTTTAGAGGAGCCTTCTCCTCATTGTCTATTTCGCGGTGCCTCTTTAGCTCGTTGTTGTCCCACCATTATGCCTAAAACTTAAAATAAATGCAAGAAAATATCAGATAAAGTATGACAAATAACCGTTTCCCCACACTTATTTTTTATGCTCATTAAATTGTTAAAGTGTGAAAATGCATTATAAAAGGAAAATTAAACGAATAACAAAATCAAAACAAATTATCTAAAAAAAATAAATAAGTAATAAAATAATTAGAAAATCAACCAAAAGCCTAATTAAACACAAAATTAAACTTAAAAGCATTGCAATTAACAAATAAAACTAATTAAACGATTTAATTACAAAATTAAACCAAAAATTGAAATTAACTTACCTAATCTAATATTTACCCAAAATTAGCAAAATCAAAAATCTAGATCATGAAAATTTTAAATTTGAAATAAAATTAAATTAGAAAACAATTTCAATTAACTATAAAAATAATCAATTAATCTTAATTACACAAAAAATCATCATAATTCAACATTTAGTAAGCCAAATTGCATACCCAAATCAAATTCCACGCAATTCTCGTACAATTCATCAAATTAAACCAATAAATCATATGAGAAAGGATAAAATCCTATGTCAACACCAAAATAGAAACAAAATGAAATAGAATTAAAATAAAACATGTCCTAATTCTTGAATGTCCTCATAAGTAGCCCTTATTTAACGTTGTTAGCTTGACATACCCTTCACATTTACCATCAAATTAGGTTTATAATTAGTGGCTTGGTTCTATCTATTTCTCAACGTAGTGTTTTAGTAGTTTTTGAATAAGTCACATGTTGTAAGATAATAATAAGGACATAATTTATCAAATTAATAAATCCAAATGACTCTATTAATGCCCTTTTTTATAACAAACTGTCAATGAAATAAGAAATAATAAAAATCCATGAATCTTCGCTTAACTCAAACAGTTTGTTTGGTAGGGAGGTGACTTACTCTTTTTCTTCCTTAATAGCCTTTTTCCACTCTTTTGCCTTCTCTTATTGGATCGTAACTTCGTTTATGAAATTGACCTTTGTCTCCTCTTCAATTTGAGGCATTAGTAAGCTGCAATAATATGTTGTATTTGGCTCATTGTCTTTAGTTGAAGAAAAACTATCTTTGAATACATGGTGGCTAGCCTCACCTTCAGTAAGGTCTTCCATTAAATATTCAGCTAAATAATAATCGTTCCATATATAAGCATAAGAGTTATTCCCATATGAATTATCAATACGCTCATATGGTGTATTATAAGGCCAGTTTTGCAAGCAACATGTATGCTTCTACATGTAATCTAGTTCCTGACGGTCATGATTGAAATAATTTCCTCCACAAATGTCACAACATAACATGGATATTTGTTGTGCTTCCATGTTACTTGGAAGACTCCCTACATTCCTTGTTAACAATGTATTGGAAAGTTTCCCAACTTGAACCTCCAAGTTATGAAGAGAAGAGGAGTGGTTCTTCATTATTTGATTAAATTTGCCTTTTATCATCTTATGAATTTTGTCTTGGCTATCAAACTTGGAGCTTAATATGTACATTAGCTTGTCTAACTTTGACATAAGGATGCAAGACTATCTTACTAAAAATGTGGTGGACCTTATGCTCTCATGTTTTTTTCCTAAAATTGTTAATCCAAGAATAAATCGGGTGGTTCTGCCACCTAATATTATGTAAGTTAAAGTAACTCACTTCCATATCATAGTGCCTCGCTAGGTTGGAAGCAAAGGCTTGAAAGTTGCTCAATTACTCCTTGTGATTCTTGTGTTCCTACACCTACAGTCAGTCAAGAAAAGTATTACAATCCTTAAATAAAAAGAATTCAAATTGAATAAGATGCTAAACTCAATCCTTAAAAATGGCATCAAAAACTTGTTTGCTTTTTCTAATGTATGCAATGCCGAAATTAAATAGATCATATATTGTAGTACACAAAATATCATTTCCACAGGAATTGGATTAGTCGCCCAACAATTTGAATGCACTTTGACTAAGGTGATAAAATATTGAATTAATTGAAATCAAAATAAATTAACTAAAATTAAACTAAACTAATAAGATTGAACAATTGAATAAGTAAAGATAGCAATAAAAGCAAAGTTAATCAATAATTGAAACTTAGAGATTATTCTATCTTTGTTTTTTTTTTCCTTTTGCCTTGTTAATTCAATTATGCTTAATCTTAGATATCTGAAGTTTTTGATTACCTTCTCTCAAGATCTAACCAAGTAATCCTAATTGAAATAGGTAACAGTTGAATTGAAGTCTTTTGATCCTCAAAACTACTACTAACTACTCAATTGGATTTAAAGCAATCCCAAGGATAATTAACTCAAAATTAAATATCTCTTTAATTGTTTGTTAATATAATATTTGTAGGTTTGTTAAGGTACTAACTCACATTACGCAACTTAACACAAATACCTTGGTCAATCTCTCAATTTCTTATCAAGTATAAGTACAACAAATGCCACAAAGCAATAATATATTGAATTCAATCAAGTAAAAGTTTTTAGAAAAGAATTCAAGAATAAACCATAAAATAGATTTAGAAATCCATAATCATGTTAAAAATATAACTAATCAGAATTAAGCATCCAAGATAATGAAATAGAATAAGAAACCAATGAATAATCTTGAAAGCCTTGATATAAAACTTATGGAAAGTTGGAGTTGACATGATGTTTCCACTATTTGATCTTCTTCTTTATAATGTGTAGCTTATTTTCATTCTTTTACTCTTCTTATTCAAGTGTTTCTATTGACTCTAGTTTTCTCTCTCTAAATTTAATCATTTCTAATCTGCCTCCCTTCATGTAGCCTTCTTATTATCCTTATATATCAACAAACTAAGGTTTCTGGGATATACAATGTAACATCCTGATACCCATATTGAGGCCAAAACAGTAAATGTGAGAGATTATTAAAAGATTAGAAAACGCACTTCATGTTCATGCATAATATAGCATACACATTGACCGCGTGTTGTAACGCTAATCAAAATTAAAATAACTAAACTACTACTATAGCAGTGGCGAGTCTAGGTCGATCCCACAGAGAGTGTATGAAACGTTTATGAAATGAAATTAATCGGTGTTTACAATAATGGGGGGTTTTGGATTTTTGAAAAAAAGAAAAATAAAATAAAACTAACTAATAAAAACAAATTAAAGAAAACATACAATAAAATGATAAATGTGGGGAATTTGGTAGGGACCCGGTTCTTCGATTCAATCTCGGCCTACACCCTGACTAAGCATATTTTATTAATTTGTTGTTCTTTGACCTCTCCTAGAAACTATTAATCGTGGGTTAATAATTAACCCGAGTTTTCCCTTAGGTTTTGTTTAATTAAGATACGATTGCTAATTAAACCTAGCCACAGAAGAACCTAGGATACGATTTCTAGATTTAATTAGGTAGTAGCATTACAAATTAGGAAAACTAATTAATCAAGGCAACAACCACATACGATGCGTCATTTAACCTAGGTCATGTTATCCCTAATGATTACGAGTCATTAGTCGTTACACATAAATTTTCACATAACAATTACGAATTATATTGAAATTCTAGCAATGGGTTTGAAATTAACAATTCAATGAATGCATTAAAATTATCAATTAACAATACCCAATGGGTTTATACACAAATAACCGAATAATAATGAAAATCCGATTATCCATACACAATACCCAAATCAATTAAAATAGGATAACATAATCAATTTCTAGTAAGAAAAAGAAACAACAAAATAATTAAAAAATAATTAACCTGGGTCGTCAGCATCGATATTACCTTTGAATCGGCGTCGGGATGCCTAGCTCTTCATGGGTCTTTACCAGAAAATTGCTTGAGCCCCTATTTTAATCGCTAGCCAAAAATACCTTTGATTTCTCCTCACTGCCGCAACCTTAATCTCCACTATGCCTTCGCTATTATGCTCCCCTATTGTGCTTGTTTGTCCACGCCTACGTTGTTCCTTCGTTGATGTTACGCTTGTTCTCACATCTCTCAATGTAGCGTCTTTTTCGTCCCCTCTGTAGCAGTGAGTGTTGCGTGATTTTATTTCCTGGTGTGCTCTCCTGCTATGTCGTTCACGCAACCCACACCTAGATCCACTGTAGCGTTTTTTCTCATACGATGTCGTTCCTCGCGTGCCTCCAACCTTATGTTGCATCAGTTGTGTTCTCTGCTGCTAATTGATTTATTGCTCATGTGATTTAATTTGTTGACCCCCTCACCGTACATTGGATGTGACAAATAAGGGTCTCACATCAAACCCTTTAAAACATTGTTCTTACTCTTATCTGCATATTTGCTTGTGCATTTTGCCTTCTGCCATGCTGCGTTTTCATTACTCTTGTTGTGTGACAATTGCGTGATGCTGCTGTGCGTGTTTCTTTTTACTTGATGTGTCTTCGTTCACCTGCTTCCTTCTAACAATTTAATTTTGCTCTTCTTCTTTGTCATGTGCGCTGCCGTTTAGCCCCTGGAGCCCCTTGTGTTGATTTTATTGCTCAACCATTACCCAACTATTGCATGCTTCTTTATTTTCCATTTTTCTTGCCTTTTGTTTTTTTTCTCCATGAAAGCAAGTAAGTATTAATCTTCAGAAAATGATGCATATGTTGTGCTTTCGACTCACTTTAATTTCTTTGCTTTCAAATTTACCTAAAATAATATATAAATTAATGTGAGTATCTTAAGAATTTTTGTATGAATAATCGTTAAGTGTAAATGATTAAAAATATCAACAATTAAGCACATATCAATTTCCCCCACACTTAGCTTTTGACCGTCCTCGGGCAAATCGTCAAAATTAGGCTCATTGACCCAAAACATCAACTCAATTTCCATAGTTTTCCAAGACTATATAATCATAAACAAAGATGAATAACTTTCAAAAATCATAGCAAGAAGCCAACATTCCAAGCCTTTACTCATGATTAGTCAACATTCAATATCTTCAAAAATTGAGCAATCTAATGGTAGACTCGAAAAATGTGTTTAACTAAATATATCCATAGGTACACTCAATATCATTCATGATCATGACAATCCATAACTTTGCATAGCATTTCATTTCTCCACCACTAATGTTCATATGCAAAATCATGAATCAAAGGACTTTTCAAGGTTGTAATGTGGGCAAGGGTAAGGTGATATATATTTTGGTCAAGTAGCATGAAAGTCATCAAAGCTAGTGAAACAAAAGTAACACTGAATCAAAAATTGGGTACCGTCAGTTATGATGAACGCAACAATTACATTTCACAATCCCATTCAGCTCTCACACACAAACCACATGAAGCATATATTAATCCAAAGGAATCACTCAAGTAATTTTTGCCAATGAAATCACAAGAGTAATTCTTCCAAGCCAACCTCTACCTCATATCCAACATACTCAAATAAGACACCCATTACAAATCTAGGAAGGTGCATAAATCACAAACAACTTTTAAACACATATGCAATTCTTCCTTGATAATTGTTTTTAATAAAATTTTTTCTTTTCTTTTTTTTCTTTTCTTCCTTTTTTTTTCTTTTTTTCTTTCTTTTCCATTTTCTTTTCTCTTCCTTTTTTTCTCTAGTAAAAATTAAAATAAACTACATCAACATGGCAATTTCAATGATAAGACAAAAAATAACATCCCAAGATTATAACCAATCCTCACATATGTATACCCCCACACTTAGAATTTTTGTACATCCACAAACTCAACAATCACAAATGTTCCACTAGCTTTATGACTTGGGTAGGACATTTGGTTAAGTTTAAAAGCATAAAATGTGGTTTATACAAAAAGAAAGGTATAAAGCTCAAAGGGGTTTATCAAGGG
>JANITX010000004.1:35417841-35436406 GCA_027564395.1 Erythroxylum ulei
AGTTCGCAAAACTCACCCAAAATTTGCAAATATTTTTCAAGACTCAGAAGAATACCCCGTTAGGCAAACGGGAGTATCCCTACTGCATGTGAGTGAAGGAAGAGGTCGGGATCAGTTCGCGTCTGTATTTTGTATTTTATTATTTTTTTACAAATTTGTATTCCGCAATGTTTGTATAAATAATGGATTCTGAAATTTTTGCACCAGGTGTACACAAAATGAAAAATCGTTATAACTGAAAATGTTTTATCTCTGTAATGGGCCCTAAATGGCTATTAAAATCCTGTTAAGTGTATAGTTATGACTGAAAATGTTTATGAATGAAAATGGGCCCAATCTGAATATCGACTTCTGCAAAATATGTTAGTGATTTCAAAAAAATTTATACCGACTTTTGAATGATTGAGTGCCCTAGCACGCCACCTTCGCGAGCACGGACTCGGATATCACCATCGATGTCGAGTTCGGGTCTTGCGGGAGTGGGGTGTTACACAGCTGGTCATTTCAGTTCTAAAAAACTTAGCTACATACTGGTTAACTCCCTTAGCACTCCCTCTAAGCATTCTAAAATCAATAAACAACCACCTTAGAGATTTTTTCATATAAGGGAACAAGCAACCAAATGAAGACACCAAAAGTGAAGTGGTCCAATTGTTGTTTTCCTAAGTAGTTAGGAGGATTAGGCATTACTTATACTAAAATGCTAAGTAAAGTATTTATGGCCAAAAAATTTTAGAGCTTATATGAAGACAAAGAGGAGTTATAGGTAAAATGGGTACATATATTCCATATAAAAAGAGGTAATCTATGGATTGTTCAGCCTAACCAGAGTATAGCATGGACATTAAGACAAATTCTAGGAAATAGGCAATGGATGCAGGAGTTAATCAAGCATAAGGTTGGAGATGGGAACATTGCATCCTTCTGGTTTGATAACTGGCATACTAGAGGCCATTGTACAAATTTGAGGAAATCCAACATATGAAATTCTTAATTCCCCAAAACACAATGGTATAAGAACTCGTCCTTGAGAACTAACAGAAGTGGCCTTATCACTTTAACAAAGACATAGAGATAATCATGAATAACCTCCCACCTTACTAGCCTGACTCAAACAATTCTTATGTAAGGGATTGTTGATAGAACAATGGAGTTTACCACCAAGGCTTACAAAAATTACTTACAAAAAGTACCTAATAACATGGTGAATGGAGAAAGTTGATGTGGGAAGAAGATATAAGCCTAGCCCATGCATTTATCCATTGGCTTGGGATAGGAGGAAGGTTGTCAACTAAGGACAACATTAAATTTGTAATTCCATATAAGAACTTTGAAATTTCTCAAGATTAGGATTAAAGCATTGATCATTTAATGCTAAAATGTTGCTAATCTAATAATATATGGAGAAATATCACAAGTCCATTGAATATAAGATGGGACACTATAAGTTGAAATGAAGCTATTGATTGGGCTTGTAAAATAAAAATCGCAAACAATGCTAATTATTAGGTGTTAAAAAATGTGTCTTGCATCATTGGTGCATAACCTATGGATTCAAGTGATCAAATACTGCATTTAAAAGTTGAAGTCCAACAAGGGAAAGTCTCATTTTAGGTAATAATATTGTATGTAGCTAACCTGAATTTTCAAATAAGAGGACTATAGAGCAAGCTACAATCAATACACTCAACTTTACAAAGACCACAACTTATCTTAAGAGAATTTAACAATGTCTTACATATGAATGAAGTGGAAGGGAATATTGGATTACAGTTTTGCACTAGTGATTTCAATGAGTATGTCCAAGATATAGAAGTCACTTATATGAAGATGGAGGACATGAACTTTAGTTAGTGCAACAAACAAAAATACAAATTGATGCTAAGGAAAAAGCTAGATCGTGCTTTAATCAATAAAGAATTGATAGAAAAATTTCCTGAATTAAGGTGATATTTGATGCTTCTAAGATATCAGACCACACTCCAATATTAATATAGAATATGGATTATAAAAGGAGGAAGAATCTTCCCTTTAGATTCAATAATTTCCATACAAAGAACTAGGGATTTATGGAAGCAATAAATATATGTCTTAAAAAGGGGATAAAAGGGAGCAAACAATTTCAATGTGTTAAGAAAATGGAGTTAGTCAAGAAGGAAATGAAGAAGCTAAATGGGAAGAGACCAAAGAGATGGCTGAGTAGACTAAATCATAGATCATCAAAATCTAGAATTCTACTAGATCCATCTAACTATCAACATAATAAGGAGGAAAGAAATGCAATTCATAATTACACCAAGGCAGTTTCCATCCATAACTTCTTTCTTAAATGAAGGGCAAGATTGAAATGGAGTCTATAAAGGGATAAGAACACCAAATCCTTTCAAAACACTATCAAATCTAAGAGCATGACCAACCTTGAAGAGACCAGATGGAGAAAGCATCATAACTCAAGGAGAACTTGAAGAAGAATCTTACATACACTTTAAAGAATTCATAGGAACTTAGGACACCAATGGTTCATCTACCTCCATCCTCATAACTTTCATTCACAATACATATCCTGATAAGTTAAAAGAAGAAATATTTAGACCTACCTTACCTTAAGAGATAAAGCAAATGGTGTTTGAGCTTAATCATATGAAGGCACTAGGGACAGATGGATTTAATAGACATTTTTTCCACAAGATTTGGAGCACAATCAAGTACCTAATAATAAAAGCAGTGCAAGAATTCTTTAAGAATGAGAAACTATTGAAAGAGATTAATAAAACCTATATTTGTTTAATTCCAAAAACTTACATTCTTGATTCCATGAAAAACTATCGACCCATCTCTTGTTGTAACTTTGTTTACAAAGTTATTTCAAAAGTTCTTGTAGCTAGATTGAAGCAAGTGATAGATTTGACAATTGGAGATTCTCAAGGTTCTTTTGTGAAAGGAAGGAATAATAGGGACAACATCTTGACTGCCTAAGAGTTATTCAGGCGTTGTTAGAACTTCATTCTTCATCTATTCTAGGTATTTGGTTTTCTATACAAATTCACCAACTAGATATTTAAAAAAAGTACATCACTTCTACTTCATTCAACATATTGGTTAATAGAGAGTCAACTCTATTCAAAGGAGGAAAAGGGCTTAGACAAGGGGACATTTTATTACCCTAAATATTTTTCATATGTATGGAAGCCCTCTTTGGATTGATTAAGCAAAACATCAATAGGTGTCCCATCTTTGGTTATCATAGTAAATGCAGTTGAGTTGGCTTGGTGGATATATCTTTTACAAATGATTTATAGGTTTTTTTATAAGGCAAATGACCCCCTTTAATCTATACCATAGTCAATACACTCAGAATCTTCAAAGAAATAACAAGACTGAGTGTGAATTATGAAAATTGTTAGTTAATTCTCTCATTAAGTGCAATGAAGAAAGCAAGATGGCTGTCATGTATTTTAGGATTCCAAATAACCAATCCTCTCTTTAAATATCATGGTTTACCTATTTCCACTAAAAAATAAGATTTAGAGAATGCCTTCCTTTTATAGACAAGATTCAAAAAAGGTTAAACCAATAGAGCAATAAGGATATAAATGGGGGCATATTAGTTATGATATAATCAATTTGAAGCTCATTACACATCCATTGGTTTGCACATATGATGTTATCAAAAGATATGATTAAATTCAGTTAAAATAATAAGAGGAAGTTTCTGTGGGGTGGAAGGAAGGAAGGGAACACAATGGAAAAAGTTAAATGGTAGGAAATATGTTTGCCTTATAATGAGGGAGGTCTAGGAATCTAAGTAATCAAGATAAGCAACCAAGTGTTAATTACAAGAAGAATGTGGACATTAATTAATAAAGACAACTATCTATGGACCAAATGGACTCACAACTATCTGTTAAGAGGAAGGAACCTATGGGAATTGAAAAAAGAAACCAATAACTCAAACTTTATAGAGCAACTAATCAAAATGAAGGGCACCATTTCAAACTCTATTAAATGCATAATAGGGAATAGGAGGAAAGCATAACTGTACAATGACAATTGGTTAAAGGAAGGACCCTTATACCTCTCACATTTAACAGAACACTGCTTAAACAAATTTCAAATGAGTTCAAAAGTTTAAGAACAGATTGCAAGAAGTCAATTGGATAATTACCCATGAGAAATCCCTAAGTTACTACAAATTACAGCCCTAAACAAAATACAAAAGATAAATATGTTTTAAAGTCACACTCCTCAAATAATTTCACAAATCACTCATGTAAAGAGATTTTGAGGAGGAAAGGTGAAAATTCAAATGGGATAAGCTCATCTGAAGTAGGATCGAAGCCACAAAGATATCCTTTATGATGTGATTAATCTTCAAGAATGGTTTAACTATTAAAAATAGACTAAGATTTCTCAATATCCAAGATACATGTGCACTATGTAACTCTCATAGTGAAACTTCTAGCCATCTGTTTTTTAAATATGATTATACAAAATGGATATAGGATCAAGTTCAAGAGGCACTAGTAATTAGGTATAAATTCTTTGACTACAAAGTTATCCTCAGTTGGTTATAAGAAAGTAACAATACAGGAAGTAGAAGGAGTTTCCAGATTGTCAATCATATAGGACTATGCATGTACATAATATGGTTTGAGAGAATTGTAGAATATTTAAAGGAATTCAAGGAACAAAGGAAAAGGCATTAGGAGAGGTAATAATCAAACGCTGGGAGAAAAATATATGCCAAGCTTTAGGGACGTCAAACAGTAAAAGAATATGAATAGCAGTAGAATATCAACCTAGCAGTGGCAAACCTGATGGGGGATTATAAGTTAGAATCACAATATTTGATAAAAATAGAACTTTGTATGAAGATAATGTGGCATTGATGTTGGATAAAAAGTATTTGGAATTTTCTAGTCTCAATTGTATAGCTTTGTAAACAAAGAATTTAAACCTATTTTGGCTATTAATACATTTACATTTTTTAAAAAAAGTACTTAAAATTATATTAAATACAAACTAATGCAATATTTTTAAAATATGATAAACTTATTTGAAATGCCATTTTAATATTTTAATGTGATAATAAACACTTTATTTGAATTTAAATTTTTTTATAATTAATCAAACTCTATCGTAATCATGCTCAAATAACTAAGTTTAAAGTTGGCCCTAAGGTAAGTCAAAACAATTTGCTATTCCTACTTTTGCTAGAAAAAAATAGGCAAAAGGGTCAAATTGAACATTGATGTTTTCATTAGAATTCAATTTAAACACAGACATTTCGAAACATTCAAAAGAACTCTAATGTTTTATAAATGTCCAATTTAAACCCTAAATTAACTTCTCTATTGATCCTCCAATGGAAAAAAAAATATGTGGTGTTTTTTAATGTCCCTTTTAAATGTGTATATTACGTGGTAAGTAAAGTTTAAAAAATAAAGAAAAAGAACTCTTTTCTTATTCTCTCTCCTCTCCTTTCTCTCTCTCTCCCTTTCTTTCTCTTTAAGTTCTCTACTTACAGTTTCTTCTATTCTTTCTTAAAATTTTGTAGGAAGTAACCTTCACCACATGAATTGACAAGGGAGAAAAAGGTGAGGTTGAGAGCAAAAAAGAAAGCAAGTAAAGTTGTTTTGGAAGTCATAGCACTAAAGCCCTCCTGACTCTATAGAACTATTATATAACTAGTAATTTGACACTTTAAATAAAAGAGAATAATTTTAAGTGTAGAGTGATACATATTGAGGACATGGTTTATTTACATAAGGTTGAGGATGAAATTAATTAAGAAAGGGAATAATGATATCTGTGTAGCTACATGTGTTATTGTCCTTTATAATAAATGGTTGATAAAGTTTTAGGCAAAACTTTGGAAGATTGCAAGATGGGTCGCAAATTGGTTCATTTCGTTCACAACATTATTATAAATCTATCTCAAAATTGATTTACAAAATTTACCAAGTATCACAAAATTACATAGTGCATCGAAAGGAAAAAAGAATATTCAAAACTTTAATGATAAGAGAAAGTTGGAACCTTTTCACTTATGATGTGTTGGTATTTGTGATACAGATATTGTTCGATACTGACAAAAAAACAGAATGATTCCGTCTCTTTTGATATCGGCCTTGGGTACCAATCGGTACCGGACGTTTCGCCAAATATTAGCCGATACTGGTTGGTAATTAAAATATCGGTAAAATATCGGATAGTACCGTCAAATTTGAAAAGTTTAAGGACTAAATAGAAAAAAATTAATAATATCAACCCCTCGAACTCTGTCATCTCTCTCTTGGTCTCACGCGCCACTCTCTGTCTCACTCTCACTGCTACCGCTTGTCATCGTTATCGTCCTCCTCCTCCACAACGATGCCACCGCACCTCTCCCCTGCCTACTAGTCTGCCCGCCTCCCTTTCCACCATGACTCTCCTCCACTCCAACCTCCATCGTGCCTCACCGCACCTCTCCTCGTCGATTCTGCCCACTGCTACCTCGCTCTGCCTCTCCTTTGCTTGCTACTGTCTCGACTCTGTCCACCTTCACCATCGCTGCTTGCTCCTGCATCCTACTCATCTTCTACAGAAATAAGATCTAGTTTTCACCCTACCCAAGTTCGACTACCAAAAACCTAACCCGACCACTGAATTTGTAATATTTTTTGGTGTGTTTTAGATTTTTTTGCTCATGAAATTGAATTGCATTTGTAAATTGTGATTGTGAGGTTGTGAATGGTTAGAACTTGGTGAATTTTGTGAATGGTTGGAGGAAGTTGGAATTGAATTGTTGTGAATGGTTGGATTTGGATTTGGATGAAATGGACAAAGTGTGTTGTTTGTCTATTGATTATGTTTTGTTTATCTATTTGGTTTGGGAAGTTCATAAGTCACAAACTCAGTATTTGGAATTTGGTTTTGGATTGGTTTATTACAATTTACAATTACAAACTAAATTATAAATAAATTAGATAACAAATTAAATCAAATTAAACCTTTCTATATAATTTCAATTTGATTTGAATTGTTTGGGTTAGTTTTAATGTTTAAAAACAAAAACTATTTAACAATATTCAACCTTTTTTAAGATTGAATGCAACATTTATAACATCTTTAAAACACATATGAAAATATTTTATGAATAAACGATTGAACAGCATGAAATTTGCAATTATTTTGACTCAATTTTGAATCCTTACTTAAAATACCTTTGTTTAACTATAAAAGACATGAGTATAAAAAAAAACAATAATATAACTATAAGTTTAATGGTAATTACATATCATTATTCTTATTAAAGAAATATTAATTAGCACAATTGTAGGAAGTAGACTATAAATTATAATTGAAGGTAGTTTTTTAAAACTCTTTATGCATTGTTTTCCTAGGTTTAGCTTAATTTATTTTATATTAACTAAAATTTTGGTGAATAAATATAAAATAGCTAAATTGTTGGTTTTTTTACTTATGAATTATGTTGGATAAAATTGAATTGTGTTGGATGAAATTAAATTGTGTATAATGTAATCATACAAAATGAGTTATATTACATAGTGGTTATTATTTATATGTGAAATATTTGAAAATTATTGTTATTTCATATTAATTATAGTTATTATTTATTATTATATTTTTTAGAGACAAAGTTGATGTAAACTTATAAAGTATACCGTATAATATGATAATAGGCTATTTTATAATTTTTAAAAAATTCATGAACTATTTCATAGATTTAAAAAATTATCCGAAACGACACCCAATATTGATGGTACCAGTATAATACCCTGCCATAACCTAACATGGTATTCACAAATTTGGATGGCGCATGATGTTTGCCTTGGCAGCGATAAGCAGCTTACATATTAATGTTGATGAAAAAGCTGATTTGTCAAGTATAGCTTTAGCTCTTAGTTGCAAATTAGAGATGCTGAGTCTATTTACTTCTATCAACTGCAAACCAGAAAACAATTGATGAGGAATATTTTAGTAAGACAGGAGCAATAATAATTGAAGTTTAATTATTAATAGCCTCGTATTTAGGGAAAGGGATGACTGCACCGGCTTAATCAAGCAGCTAGACTCCTAGAATCTATTATAAGCTGCAAGAGTATGCAGACAAGAGAATGCAAGATTTCATAGAAGAAATGGCAGGCAGAAAGCGAATGAAAGGCGGGTAAATTTTAATGTTTCAAAATATTTATATTTAAATTAAATTACGATAAAAACGTAAATTTAATTCTTCTGCGGAAGATCGTATAAAGCAAAGAAAAAGAAGATCAAACGAAAGCAGCAGCGAGGAGACAGACATGCGGGACCGGAACGAGGTAAAAAAGGGTGTGAGTGAGGTCACAGAGAGAGGGCCATCCATGTTGGTCGAGAAAGATTATATGTTTTATACATAGCTTTGAATTTGAATCTGTTCCAATAAAAAAGAAAAGCAATTTTGTAAAACGAAACTGCACTGAAGAGAATACTAACTTTTGGCGCTAAATATCAAAATGGCCAAATGAAATTAGGGTTCGATGGGATAAGTAATTGATTGACGATGAAGAGAGACATCTTCCAAGTTCCCCAAGATCCATCGGCACAGTTCCCAAGAGGCTTCCATGGAGTTAGGAGCTCCAAATGCGGACCCGTAACTCACCAAAATCAAGGTGATCTGATTTCACACAAATCTACAATTTCGAAAGTCTACGCACTTTGTTTTTTTTTTTCCTTTTTCACATTGATGTTGATTTTGCTTAATCGATTGTTCAGTGAACTGTTTTTCTCTCTCAATGTTTATTTAACTAATTGTTGAAACCAATAACAAAATGCGAAATATATGTCAGCTTGGGAGCCCAAAATGTCGGAATATGCTTTCTTTAAGAAATTGCAGGAAGATGCTGAGAGTAGGTTCCGTTCTCATCCACAAGATCGTGATAAACACCAATCTAAGAAGCTCAAAACAAGCTGCAATTCTGGAGGTTGGTTATTAATGTGTAGTACTGCTGAATCAAACGAAAACATTTGAGCACCTGATCATAAGTTCCATAAAATGAAAACATTAATTGTATTAACAGGACTATTACTTTCTTTTGGATTCTTTGGGATAGCCTGGAACGGAACATTAATTACAAGCAACTATTTTGCAGTGTCTCAAAACTTGCACAATAATGACATTAGAGAGAAAATTTTTGACTTGTTCTTCACTGCCTTAAGGAAGCATATAAATATTATGACAATTTTTGTTGTTGTAACCTTTCCAACTTTGGACCTTTATATTATTAGAATGGTTTATGAGCTGTGGCCTAGGTATTTTCTTACTTTGTTAATGCTGCTCTACTACTATTCATCACCTCATATCCATTTAAACCTTAACTTACTTAGTTGAAGCATACTTAGGACTATCATTGTAGCTATACTTGCATGCAATTGTTATGTAAACAATGTGGATCCTAAAGCTTTCTAGTCATAACTGAGTTGCTGCAAATCTGCAGGGGCTCAGTACCGGCAGTTGGATGTCTTTTCTAGAAAAAGACAAAATCTCCAAAAGTGGGTTGCAAATACCTTTATACCTGATGAGCTATGTTCAAAGGGGTTAGACACATGAAATATAATGAGTCCTTATGTCTTCCTTATTTCTGCTATCATGTGCCATAAAGAATATCTCTGCAGGTGTGATATTATTTCTGCGCTGATAAGCCGGCTGTTTCCTGTGACTATCATGGATAAAGTATGTAGAAATGTTATTTGAGAGGCTATGAGTTAGACGATGTCTACATTAAGCAGCTGGAACTTTGCCTTCTGACCTTTTGCATTTTCCAGACAGGAAAGGGGCAAATTGATGGCAAAACTAAGGGGCATACCTTTCCTTGTTCAAAAAACTATTCAAATGAATCTCATCAGATGCCTACAAGAAACATGATGGAAATAGAGGATAAGCTACCCTTCGACAATGATCTATGCTTTTGTTGGTTGGATATACCAAGAGAGCCAGATATCTCAAGTTCCAGCCCTTCAGTCTATCATGAAGCCTATAAGGATAGCAGAATGAGGGGACTCCAAATTCTGCGAGAAAGCAAGCCCCATGGTTTCTATGCTGAGGACAATTCTACTTTTGGCTTTCAGATTCCAGAATATGAACCTGACAACTGTAATGTTCTCAAGGGTACCAATAGATTCCATTACTATAATAAATGCTTTAGTGGTGATGAACTCCATCTCCCTCTGGTGGATTGGGAATTTAACAACATAGTGGATGAGAGAAAACCGTCTCCGACTTGTAGAACTACAGAATTTAGCATGCATCCTCATCAGAAACAGAAACCAAACTGCATGATTGGTGAATTCCGATCTCCCAATAATCCTCTGTCTTCAGAAGAGCCTCATCCTCTTTTGCTGGGTTGGGACTTCAAAAACATGATGGATGATAGAAACCTATCTTTGAGTAGTGAAAATACAGAGCTGAGCATGTGTCCAAATTCATGGGGTTTACATGCTGATGATCAACAATTGGAAAACCATAGCAGATTCAGTGTAAATGGATTGTGTAAACCATCTTTGTTATGTCATCATGCCCCAAACCTGCCTTCACTATGTTGGCACCCCTCACCCAGCCATGACAGCCATGATCTGGAAGAAGGTATTCTTGAGATTAAGGAAAAAGTGGATACTGTTTTGGATGATTGCTCTTTGTCCTTGCACGACAAAGCCAGCAATCATAATTTAGTTGAATATTGTCATCCTTACAGCACATGTGATAGTAGAAGCATCTTTCTTTCTCCCCAAAATCATCTTTGGTTTATGAGCAAGATTCTAGATGATGAGCAATTTCATCCTGATAGAAAAGTTCTATTTTCCTCTGGAATCGATTTCAATTTTGTGCTGAAGCACTCTCCAGTAAGCAATTCCTTGAGAGATTATTACATAGCAAATCATCATGCTCTTGTATTCCCGAATGGCATTGACAAATCTTCAACCTTTCCTGTTGAGGACAAGTATGAGAACTATCCATGTGGTTCGGGACTTGGAGCAGTTTATCATTGTTCCCATGAAGATATGACTAAGGAACATGACTGGCAATTATTTGCTTCCAGCCTATGTGTTGAAAAAGCTTTGGCATGTTCATTGGATGAATCATACAAGGAGGGATCTGAAAGAGATTTTTCTGATGATGGGGAAGTGAAATACTTTTGATGCTTCTATTATGCCCGGGGATTCGGCGCTCAGAAAAGGTTTGCTGTGATCTGTTGATTAGGTAGGCATTCTAATGAGCTATGAAGTTCCGATTGTGTGAAGTTGAAAGGTTAGTGGAAAGGGTTGGATGAGCTAGTTAATTACCAACGGTGCACATTTGCTCTAAGTTGATACCTTGTAGGACATGATGTTCTGCTTGGAAGATTAGTTGTAATGATTGATATTCATCTTTCCGTAAAGATGTAGAGACCCGAGATTGCAGCTTAGTACAGGATTGTGTACGAGGTTATTGTCATTGAGGCGGTAAGACTTAGCAGTTGCTTGGGGCAATAGTTGAATGCAAACAAATGCATGTCTGTCTTACATCATCCCCTTGATGAATGTGTCGTCTACCAGATCCAGAGAGGAGGGCAGCCTAAGTGCACCGCTCTTTGCAAAAACAATTGAATGCAGCGTGATTAGAAAAAACCTGTACTGTAAGAGTCTTGTCTACTATTCCTAACTCCAATCCAAAGTTTACTTTCACTTGCCAAAGAAATTCTTAGTTCTTTAATTCCGTACCCATTTTATGCCCCAAACAAAATCGATTCTAAATTCCAGGCCTTTAGGAAATTGGTTTTGCTCTTCCTTTTTCCCACTACGCTCATTTATATTCCGCCACATTTTTTATTTTTATAAAAAAAGGTTTGAGCAGAAAGCACAATCTAATTTAATTGCCATCTCGTAAAGACAAGAAGTCCAATTTGATATTACGAGTAAAATAAATAAATGAAAAAGAAAATATAATTAAACTTGTAATGAACGTAAGGGACAGAAGCACATCCCACCGCCGCGCCGCCCAAATATTTAGTAGTATGTTTACTATGCAAATATAAATGTAATTATAAGGATGACCCTTGTAATCTTACGAATTTATAAAAATTTATTTTTTGGTATTTCTACTTGACAAAGACATATCGTGAAACGGCTTTATTTCTATTTGCCTCAGGAATTAGGTTAGATTTAATTGATACAAACTAAGTTACATGATTGTTTTTTTTTTTTTTTTGAAAAGACTAAGTTACATGATTGTTACTTTAGATTCACAACCAAGGTCCATGAATTGAAAGCAACGTAGCAATTCCTTTTCAGTTGCACGTGGCTTATATCTACTCGTTCAAGTTTAGAGCATTTATTAATTATTATTATTATTAGCGACATTTTGATTTTAGACTTCCTCAATTGCTAGAGGGTTTTGAAAATTACAAATTATATATTATGTGTCAGGATTAGATAACTGACAATATAACAAACAAAATCATCAAGTAATGGGCAAAAGCGTAGTTGAAAGTGTAATTATTAATTAAGGCAACAATATTCACACTAATAAATAAAATTATTTTGCTATAGGTTTAAAGCACCACAATTTTTTAATCGGACAACAAAATGAATAATGTTGCTTAAACTTTTGACTAAGGTGACATAATAGTTTCAACCTAGCAATAATATTGAATGAATATAGTGACAATTTGAATCATAAGGCAATGAAGCAATTTTTTTAGGGAAGAATATCTAATAACAAAAGTAACAATTTATCATTTCATTAGCAATAACATGATAATATAAAAACAATTACTTGTTATTGAGTAGGCAGCATCTATACATAAATTAATTTTCATCAACACAATTTAAAATAGTCATACATACATTAATATATGCTCTAAAATATATACTACCAAATGTTAATGACCAAATAAATTACATTTATATATGCTATCTTATAGTCTCTATGGACTTAATGAAATTCAACCTTTAATATATCCAAAATACAATATCAAAAAATCATTAACTAAAATATATACCTATATTATCTTCCTTTAGTCCATATGGAATATAAGTACATCAACGAAAATACAAAACAAAACCAATATGATGAGCACTTCAAAATTCTTCACAAAGTACCTTCTTATCCATTCCTGATCATCACCTTCCTATAAAATAAAACAAGTAGATTATGATTATTCCAAAATAACTATGCTCATAATAATACAATGATTAAGTTCTATTTATGAACAAAGTCAGAAGATATGAACTTTTCAATGCACATTGGGGTGTATGTACTATATTTGCAAACGGGAAAATAAGCAAAAATAATTTGCAATTAATCTTAATGGAGAAGACATAAAGATGATGTACAACAAAAATAAATCAAAGAACTTTATCACCTTATACTCTTACTATATATGATTTGGAGGAATATAACATTTAAAAAAATGCTTTAGAAGTCTCCTCCTCCATTAGAGCTTAGATCTTAATAGGAAGAAATTATATCAAAGAAAATATTGAAAAATGCTAGGGAGTATAAAAGATATGGATCTAGGTGTCACTACAAGAAATTATATTTTTAATAAAAGTAGAAGTTGTCACTAAAAGCATCAATGTTAATCACTACTATTAATAGTGTTTAATTTTTAAAGTCGTCACCTCCTGTCATAAATACCTCCGTCACTAATAAAATAGTGACTAATTTAAGAAAATGGTCACAATTATGTAACACTTTTGTGACAAAAGTACTAATGCTAAAATTATAGAATGTGTGACAAAACTATATGGTCATAGTAACTTTACATATTTATAACAAGTTTGTAGACATAAACAATATAAAATAGTGACAAATAAAATCGTAATAGTACTTCATTTTATACAACATCTTCCCCACTAAAATAATTGAAAATAATGACAAAATATTTGTCACTCATGCTTTTTTTATTAGTATCTGTTACTTCTTGGTCACTAATATTTTAAGAAAAAAGTGTCAACACCATTTTTCATAAAAATGAAAATCTAATATTATCACTGATGTGTTTATTATTGTCACAAATAAAACCATCAATTCAACAATAGAATTGCATTAGTAGTAAAAAAAAATCGCATCAGTGATCATATTGTTTAACAGATTTTGTTACAAGTATGAAAGTTATATGTTAAAATAATGTTGTCACTAAATAAAGAGTTACAATAAATTTATCACTAATGTGTTCATGTTTGCTATAAATAATATTATTAGATTTAACAATTTTATTGCTTAATTGATAAAAAAATTGCTTTGGTGGCCATAAAATAGAAGTCACAACTCATATGGATTTTTAGTGCCAAGATATTGTCATACAAGCAAATAAAAATTATTAATATATATAAATCACAAAAATGTATAAAATTCTAATTTCTAATATATAAAATTGGAAAATTAATATTCAAGACAATTATATTTATTACAATTATCCCAAACTACTACGTATTAATTTAGGCTAAAACTCTCCAAGGTAAATTTTCCTAGCTATTCTTCCAGATGAAGTTCACTATTGATTTGTTTCTTACAAAATAAATAAAAATGGAATCAATTAATTAGTTTATAAAATATTAAGCTATATATTTATTACTAACATTTTATAATAATATAATGACAATGATAAGAAGTAATACTAACTATTCTAGATTTTATAAATTTATAAACTCACATGACTAGTTGGGATATTTGATGTTGTGGCACTTGATGGATCTCCATTTGATGTAGAAGCATTGAGTAACAAACTAGGAATTACTCGAGTATATGCTAAATGTGCAAAAACAACTAAAATTTGTTTCATTTTCGTGGCTTACTTTTCAATAGATGCATCTTGAGCTTGAATCTTTTCATTTTGTGTTTTTGTTATTTCAGTAAGTCTTGCAACTTCATCATCTAAATCACTTGCACATTTCTTTGCAGCCTCATCTTCAGTTAAAATTTGACTTTTTTCTTGGGACATAGATGTTATCTCTTTAACACCTAATGCACGTGAAAGAAGTCCAATATGAAAGATCTTTAAGTTTGAAGTCAGATGTGTAGTACAAAAAATGCATCCCAAAACAACTTCCCTCAAACATTAATTTATTGTTTTCGGATCCTGTCAATGGAAATGGCAACCATTATAGTATTACATATCACATGTAACATAGAAAGGCACAAACTAGCCTGCTTGTGGTTATCACCAACAATGAGTGGTCGTTGATTTACCCTAAGAAAGAACACGCAATCATGACAACTAACAATGCACACTCGATTTACCGCTGTAATCACACGAATTTGCTTACAATGTTCAATTCTTATAGCCTGTAAATACATCAACAACATCTAAGAAAAATACATTTGGCTCATATTTAATCAGGGCACACTACATTTCCAAAATCTAAGGCCAAGTTATAAATAAAATCATCGTTGGAAAGCAAAGACTTTTGTTACAAATACATGAATAAAGATTTGTATTTCACACCAAAATATATAATGCAGATGTTCCTTCTTAAAGTAGTGTCAGCAATCAGTACGACAAAAACAAAAATGTATATAAATATCATGCAAAGAAAATAGCACGAAATGAAAGAAAAACATATAGAAAATGAAGAATAGTCACCAAAACTATTTATTGTCATAACGCTTAAAAGGATACTACAACTGTCCATCGAGAGTAGATAAAAAGCCCATTCTCTGGTGGCATGTGAAAGAGAGAAGCGGATGAGGAAGAGGAGAGATTTTGTTTCGTTTGGGAGAGGATAAAGAACTCGAGGGAAGACTTAATAGCCCAAGACCTTGGAATCTTCGCGTAGGTTTAAATATGGAAGCGAAGATACTGAGAGGGAGAGGATGAGTTATGACGTGTGAGTGGCGTGCAAATGAAGACATGGTTACCCAATTTTTATGTTCAAGGTTTAGCACCTAGGCCTTGTACTTCCAGTAGATTGTTATTTGTGTTAGGGTGTGGTTAATGTGCTTGTTAAAATGATAATCTGATGAATTTTCGATTAAGATGTTAGGAGCTCTAATTATCTTGTCTGTGTTCCATTGTTTATATATGGTGTTTCTATGTTGTTTGGCGCCTAAAACTCGATGGTTGTCTGCATATAATTGATTATGGCTCTGTAAAGCTGCCGTGTTGGCTATAAATTATTAATGTGTCACCATTTTGATTGAAACCTTGAGTTTAAACTGCGTTAGAACATCTCATAAACTTTGGTATGATCATGCTCACCTTTTTCCCGTGATACCAACTTTCGATTGGTCAATTTCAAATTTAAAATTTTGATCGAGCTTCCCTAACTTTTCTCAGTTGTTGTTCACAATTTTAAGACATTAATGTTGGATTGTTTAGGAACTTTCCTTTAAGATTCTATGAATTTCATATTTTATGACATATTTAAAATAAATAACTTAAAAATAAATTCAATATATATATTCTTTAATTTCTATTGTATTTTTTCCCTTTCAAAAGCATAGCATTTCAAAAGCTTGTGATTTTATATATTAAAAGAAAAAATTTAGCCTACTATCATACGAAAGACTTTTAAATTATGAAATGTAAATTATATTCCAATTGTAAATAATAGTAATTATTATTATGAACAATACAATTATAATTATGATTATATTTATGAGAAAGAAACCACATTCACAATATAATGCAACTTAAACCCAAACATGATATGACGAATTTAAAACCATGCCTAATTAAAAAATGATTAGGATTGACTTGATAGTCCAATTTTGATATAATCAAATTTTGAACGAAATCAATATTATTTTAATTATTAATTTTTATGAATGATGATGAGATAAATTCAGCAAGTGAAGATGAGGAACACAATGATACCAATGAATGAGCATTGACAAGAACTTTGTTTTCAAATTTTGAATAGGTTAAGAGTTTTGCTTAATATTTTGGAATAAGATTTTTATTATATTTAAACATTTATTTATTTTGATTTTTATTTTGACGAAATTTCAAAGTTATGTTTAGTAAATATCTATTGATATGTAAAATACTTCTTGTGGATTATCAATATATATAGTTTGACTATTTTATAAGAAAATATTTAAATTTGTTTGCCAATAAAATAAATAAATAAATAAATAACCAGACAAGTAGTTTCTAGTCCCTAAAATTTTTATAATGATGACAAAATTAATCATTAGAGTAGTTAATTTTAATATGTTATTATAATAAGAAATAGTTATCATTAATTTGTTACGTTTATATTGATAATAACCTTTGTAACAAAAAGTTGATGATTAAGTGACGACAAAATTTTATGTCACAAAAATTATGAATAGTAGTGACCATAGTGATAGTTTTGTTTTTGTGACAATATTAAGTAGACAATAACTAATTGAATTTTTATTAACAAAAGTTTTCGTCATAAAAAGTAAAATATCATATAACGATAAACCGTTTGGTCACAGTAAAAGAAAAATATTAGTGACCAAATTATATTTTGTCACAACAAATAAAAAATATTAGTGATCAACAAATGTTTTGTTACAATTACAATTCATTCCACAAAAATTACTTTGATGATAATTTGCACATTCTTTTAGTGACAGAACTTACTGATAAAAGAAATTTTGACACTATTAATGTATTAATAGTGACAATTTAATTGTGAAAGATACTAAATTGTTACAAATATCATTATATTAGTGATAAAATAAATAAATCATCACAGTTAATTCGAACAATAGTGCCAATCAATTGTTTTGTAACAAAAAAGCTCATATTTATGATGAAATGATAGTTAGTCACAACAAAGTTGTCACTAAATTACGAATAGTAATGATTATAGTGATAGTTCGATTTTTGTGACAATATTAAGTAGACACTAACTTATTAAATTTTTATTGACAAAATTTTTCACCACAAAAAGTAAAATATCGTGTGACGGTAAACTATTTCGTCACAATAAGAGAAAAATATTAGTAACCAAACTATTTTTCGTCATAACAAATAGAAAATATTGGTGACCAACATATGTTTTGTCACATTTACAATTCATTCCCACCAAAATTATTTTGGCACTAAATTGCATATGCTTTTAGTGACAGAACTTAGTGATAAAAGAAAATTTGACACTATTAATGTAATTATAATTTAACACAATTACCATTATATTAGTGACAAAAAATCATCACAGTTAATCAAAAAAATAGTGTCAATCAACTGTTTTGTCACAAAAAATCTCATATATGTGACGAAATGATAATTAGTCACAAAAATTTGTCACTAAATGTCTTAATTCTTGTAATGTGTAGCAGCGTTTGGAGATCCGTTTCGTTCCGACCGGTATCGGCCGGAACGTACCGTACCGGCCAAAGAATGGAATTCGGATCTCAACCACGGTACCGGCCATAAATATCGGTTGGTACCGGGATTTTCCGTTGGGCACCGGCCGGTACCTAACATTCCAGAAAATTTCGGGCAATTTCGGAATTTTCCGAAACTCCAAGGACTTATTTGCAAATAATTTTTTTTACCCAACCCCCTGACCCTCTTCTCTGCTAGCTACTCTCTTTCTTCTTCATTTCTTCTACTCTTCTTCTTCTCTC
>JANITX010000004.1:35436506-35450773 GCA_027564395.1 Erythroxylum ulei
TTATTTATATGTAAAATATTTAAAAATTATTGTTATTTCATATTAATTGTCATTATTATTTATTATTAAGATTTTTTAAAACATGGTTTATGTAAACAGTAAACTAGTAAAGTATACAATACAACTGTATAATATACTAATATGAACTATTTTGCAATTTTTAAAAATTTTATGGACTATTTCATAATTTTAAAAAATTTCCTAAAACGGTACCTAGTACTAGTACAGTTTCGTTCCAGAGCTCAATCTGGTACCGAGCCCGGTACGGTATTTATAACTTTGGTGTGTAGCCATAACCAATCACAAACCAAAAGTATTAAGGTTATATATACAAAAATTATTAACGATCATATATGTTTTATATGTCGAGCCCCAAACATGAAATTCTTGTATAATTCTACCTTAAGGATAAGGGAATAAACAAATAATGCTAATATAGTGAGAATGCAAACAAGTTACGTATCTTTATGTCATGTCAAAGTACGTTACTAAGAAAATTTGACACTATTAATGCAATGATAATTTAAAGTTAGATTGTCACAATTACCATTATATTAGTGACAAAAAATCATCACAGTTAATCCAAAAAATAGTGTCAATTAATTGTTTTGTCACAAAAATCTCATATATGTGACAAAATGATAATTTGTTACAAAAAAGTTGTTACTAAATGTCTTAACTCTTGTAGTGTGTAGCCATAACCAATCACAAACCAAAAGTATTAAGGTTATATATACAAAAATTATTAAAGATCATATCTGTTTTATATGTCTGAGCCCCAAACATGAAATTCTTGTATAATTCTACCTTAAGGATAAGGGAATAAAAAAATAATGCTAATATAGTGAGAATGCGAACAAGTTACGTATCTTTATGTCACGTCAAAGTATGTCACTAAGAAAATTTGACACTATTAATGTAATGATAATTTAAAGTTAGATTGTCACAATTACCATTATATTAGTAACAAAAAATCATCACAGTTAATCCAAAAAATAGTGTCAATTAATTGTTTTGTTACAAAAATCTCATGTATGTGACGAAATGATAATTATTCACAAAAAAATTTGTCACCCAATGTCTTAACTCTTGTAGTGTGTAGCCATAACCAATCACAAACCAAAAGTATTAAAGTTATATATACAAAAATTATTAAAGATCATATCTGTTTTATATGTCGAGCCCCAAACACGAAATTCTTGTATAATTCTACCTTAAGGATAAGGGAATAAAAAATAATGCTAATATAGTGAGAATGCGAACAAGTTACGTATCTTTATGTCATGTCAAAGTACGTCAACATCATCCCAAAGCTTCACCCTACAAATAGAATGGTTTTGATCTCCTTACTAGATTTAATTTGTAAAGATTGAGAACAACGAAAAATAAGAACACTATTAACATAAAATTTGAAAACTAGGAATCACTACTAAAATATAATTCTAATTCAATTACTAAGTCAAAAACTAGAGTAAGGGAATAATTAAAAAAAGGACTTCTAAACTTGGCCTAGTGATTAATTAGGGTGATAGCCAATGAAGAAGCAATTCCAAGGACCTAATATAAAGGAGACATGAAGAGAAGCCAAAACAAATGGCAAAACTAACTTATAAATGGTGTAATAAAAACTCAATCGCAAAGCATTAATACATAAAGAGATTGCAATTATGCCTATTGTAGGAGTCTTTTCCTCGGGTTACTTCTCCTCTATTATACGCCTATACCAATCCTAAACCAATCGAATCTAAACTACAACTTGTAGTATACTTATTTCATTAGATGCTTATGAATATACATAAGGAGTTCCAACAAAAATTTGGCTAAATCTCATGAAATTTCATTTCTCCTTATTAATTCTCGTTCTTCTTTCCTAGTTAAAATATAAAAGAAAAACTTAGTTTGCTTTATATATCTACATACCTATGCTTACTACTAACTTGGAAAGCCAACTCTTTTAATATATTTGAGTGTATTCTCACATTTTGTAGCATGCATGGCAATGTAGCATAATTAATTTGAGCATAATTCAAATTAATTATGCTACAGTGGCATGTGTGACACTATGGCATAATTTTAGTTAAAATTTATGCTACAATGACATCTTATTGTAGCATAATTAAAATTAAAAATCATGCACGTATTCTGTAGTGATAGTTTTTTTTACAATGAAATAAGTTTTTTAGTTACAAAACTTGGGAGTATGTATTTTGCTAGTGACAAAATTCTTTTACTAATGAAATAATATTTCCGGTTACAAAACAAAAAATATGCTACAGTGAAATTTTTTTACGAATGTTCTATATTTTTTATTAGAGTTAAAAACTTAATTTTTATAAAATTAAATATCTAATCATTGCCTTATAAATTCTTTTTTTTAGTTCATGTTCTCATAAGTCATTTTATACTTAAATAATTAATTTTACCAAACATCTTTAATAAATAACTAATGTTATCCACTGATTAAATCAACTGTTAGTAAACTGTTGATAGAATCAACTAATAGCTAATGTAATCTATTGATTACAAAATAGGACTTTAATTATGTGCCCATTTGTAAATCGCGTATCTAAAGGTTTTAATTCACTAGAAAAGACTTGGGAAAGAAAAGAATAGACAAACAAACACCATAATAAGCTAATAACGAGACCTTCCTATGCTTATCTCCAAAAAGTCTCTACTTTGCCTTCTTAGAGTAGAAGACAGCTGCGACGGTGCTTTGGGTTGGCAAATGGCCATTTGAATCTCATAATACCTACAACTCAAAGAACAAGCAAATGGTCCGTTGCATAAGTACCCTCTCATTTTCTTACATGTGTGTACTTACAAACATAAAGGAATGTGGTCAGTTACGTGAATTCACCGCCAGTAACGCTTACGTGGTCCCTTTCTTGGTTGAAAGGTGTATAAGGTAACATAAATGTTAATATAATGAAGTGGTCCCTTGGGGTAAGTAAAGTTGATAATGGTTGGTGGTAGGCCTATTCCATTCCATCTCTCTATATGCCAAAGTACCAGTTGTTGCTTGCGGTGTATCGTCAGTGTCACCTATTCCTGCAAAATCTTCATTTCCATATTTAGTTAGGTGGGATCACCACCATGGCATTCACTACTAGCTAGGTTACGTGAACCTCCTCACAATGTATGTCTCTCGACACCTCTTTCAAATCTATATACCAATTCTACACATGAGGATTTTTTTAGTAATCCAAAATCAATGGCCCTTGTTTTCTTTTCGTTGGAAAACAGTGTCAAAGATATTCATGAAAGTTCAAATTGTGATTTTTAAGAAACAAAAATAACGTCCGAATTCTAATTTCTAATTTTAAAGGATTAAGTACTTCAATTTCAAATTCTAGTTCAAAATGTAAGAAAGTGTAGGCCTTACATTTTGGTTACAAAAAAGGTTAGGCCGGAGAAGATGGCTGTCCTATGATAGTCTTCTTTTTATTGTTACCCTTGCCATGGGCTATTCAGCTTAATAGAAAGGGATTGAGGAAAGGAAACGAGAGGAAAATAGGATCCACAATGACCCTACGTTGCATTATTATCTTGCTAATATTTACAGCAGAAGTTAGAAGATGACGTGTTTTATATTACAACTATACTAGTATGCTACTGATGGTCATGATGAGGTGAGTCAAAAACAAAAACGCCAGAAAGCAACACTTACAAAGTCAAGTTATACTACTGATGGTGATGATGAGGTGAATCAAAAACAAAAGCGCCAGAAAGCAACCATTAGAAAGTCAAGTGCCTCAATTTCCGCCTTTTCTTTCATCATAGACATAGATATAGAAATAAAACACACACAGTGACACCCTAATCCTCTTTTTAACATAAAATACCGCCAAACCAGTGCATTATTATATATTTCAATTTTACTTTAAAATTATTTTTGTGCCTGTCTACGCGTAATCGAAACTAAATAATTAAATCCAAGTTAATGAGATATCTTTGACGTCCGATACTCGGTCGGTGAACAAAATGCCGAAACTTACCTTCTCTCTCTTCTAAAGCTCACTCTTCAACACAACAATTGCCCGTCTGTTTCTCCCGATTCTCCCACGACCTTGCCGCCGGGATACCAGATTCCGGACCCCAGGTCCTTTCCAGTTTCCACTCATATCCTGCTTGTCTCTCCACACTCATTGTTTGTTGACGAAATTCTGCTTTATCTTTTAAGAACTCCACTTTCTGCTCCTATCTCTCTCTCTTTCAGTTGCTTAATCGAATCTATTTCTTCTTTCTCCCTCCATTCGCTTTGTGATTTTTTTAAAAGTAAAAATGTAGTCTTTCTGAAAGCTTTTTGGATCCTTTTTCTTTTTCTTTTTTGTTTTGTTTCTACGACTAATTAAAGATCACACCTTTTGGCTTTGTTTTACCTTTGTTTCTGTAATTCTTAACTGCTCTCTATGCTTTTTTTTTTTTGTGTAATTTCATCGTATAAAACAAGTAATTGCTCCCTTGATTTATGTTATTCTGATATCGAAAGCTCGGACCTTGGTCTACATTTAGGTGAATGTTGCTTAAGATCTTGCTCG
This sequence comes from Erythroxylum ulei, assembly GCA_027564395.1. NCBI lineage: Eukaryota > Viridiplantae > Streptophyta > Magnoliopsida > Malpighiales > Erythroxylaceae > Erythroxylum > Erythroxylum ulei. The sequence goes on from JANITX010000004.1 coordinate 35,441,048, forward strand.
GTTTGTATGTTTTCATTATATTTTTTCGGGATTGGAGATTAATTGAGCTCACTCTGGGATTTTATTCCATAGACAGGGGTACTAAACGCTGACGCTTGATTGCGATGGATCATGAGCGAATATGTCAAATATGCACTCTGAATTGAAGTAAGTATGTTATCCTTTTATTCACTAACTTTCGCTTTAATCAAGACCTTTGTTGTGATTTGATTGGCTTCTTCTGTTTGCTTAACTAACGGTTCCTTCTCTATCTCTCACTCTCTCGAGTCCTGTGCCAATCTACCAGCTTTCCACCCTTAATCTGTAGCTTTCTGTCTTCAAATTCCTGGGTCAAGCTTGCTTTTAACTTATTTAAATATGTTTATCTTGAAGTTTTTTAGAAGAGATGTGGGTTTGATTGTTAGAGATAATGCTTTTGCCAATAGTCAGTTTCCTTTGCCCGTCGAGGTTTGCTGATAAATCTTACAGTTTAGCTGAAAAGAGCTTATGCTTGAATTTGGCTTTTTAAGTTTCCTGATTCTGTTTCAGAGCCGTTTCCCTAAATAAAAAAATTTAACACCACTTGTATTTCTTGCTTGTTGTGATTTCTGTTGTACTGAGTATTTGTTTATGAACATTCTCATACTCTGTAATCATCTGTTTCTTTCCTGAAATAACTTTACTGTATGTTTAGCTTCTTCTTGCTCTGTGTTTACAGGCCAATTGACTGACACGAAGTTTGTGGTTCTTTTATAACAGGTTTAAAGATGATAGGGCTGCAAGATAGAAACGCTAAAAACATAGATAGACCTTTTCCTGGATGCTTAGGTCGGATGGTGAATCTTTTTGATATGAGCAATGGCATTTCTGGGGAAAGGCTACTCACTGATAAACCTCATTTTGATGGTAATGTTTGTTATTTCTTATTAATTTCTTAGCGTTTTTCTTTTCTCTTTAAAAGAGTTGTATTCGTTGTGTACTTCCCTCTTATTGGCTGATTTGGGCCATTTAGACTCTCCAAGAAAACCCAATTTACAACTGTGCAGTTTTATTATCTATTAATAATCACTTCTCTGATGTCCATTCATTCTGTTGCCATTGATGGCTAAGTTGACGTTTAAAGCGTCAAATTAGATTCATGGACAGAAGTTTTTATCATTGGATTTAACTAAGCTAGTGTCCTCTGAAAATTGTGTGAAATGAGATTGAAGTAATCTTGCACTATGTGTGGTTGATGATTTAGATCTTGACATCAGCGGGGATAATGTTTAGTTTTTGACAATGTGTGATTTGCAGGTTCTTCGTTCTCAAGAAGTCGGTCAGGTGTTACCAGAGTGTTGAGTCTGGCAGATGAAATAGAGGATAAAATGGTGAAAAAAAGGGGATAATTTTTTTTTAAATTGGGGGTATTAATGTTGCATGAATGACAGAGAAATTTGTGAGAATTCCCGCCTTTGTATCATTTAAGTGATTTTTGGTTCTCTGCTGTGCATTTTTTCTGCAGATGGTGGCAGATTTAAGAAGAAGCTATTCAAACAAGAAAGTAAATGGGACCCCTATGAAGACACTCATAGCCCAGGAGATGTCCAAAGAAGTGGAATCCAAGCATAATCCACCTAATGTTGTTGCTAAGTTGATGGGACTTGATACCCTCCCAGTTCAGCAGCCTAATTCAGGTACTCGAGGAGGCCACATGAAAGGTTATCCAAGACGTTCTTTAAGTCACTCAGGAGTACTTATGGAGAGCTGGGAGCAAGATCTTGGCATCTTGGAGAAGCAAATGCATTGTGAAGCTCACCACTGTCATGAACAAAATAAAAAAAAAGATGTACCTGTAATCAGGCAGCGGCCCCAGGAGGTGAATGCCAGAGACAGCTCAGCACAAAAGGGAAGATATAATGAAAATGTTGATGAAAAAGGGATGGCTCTCATTCGCCAGAAGTTCATGGAAGCAAAATGTTTGGCAGCAGATTGCCAGTCCAAGGAATTCCGAGAGGCAATTGATGTTTTGAGTTCCAATAGAGACTTGTTGCTCAAGTTTTTGGAAGAACCAAATTCCATGTTTTCCCGGGCACTGTATCACATGGAGTCTATTCGTCCAGCCGCTGATACAAAGCATATCACTGTTCTTAAACCCTCCAAACTGATTGATAATGAAAAAGTTATGTCGAAGAAGAGTGACAAGCAAGTAAAGAAAACTAACCAAATGGGTTATGCTACTGGTTATCAGATAAATGGTAACAGTTATTCTGCTAGTTTTTGCAATCAGAAGGTTGATGACTGTCCTTCTCAACCGACTCGAATAGTAGTGTTGAAGCCTAGCCCAGGAATCACTCGTGACTTTAAGGCTGTGGTTTCACTGCCTTACTCCTCAACAAGAATAATCCAGTGTGAAGATACCTATGACGAACCTGAAGATGATGAGGCACGAGAATCGACAGAGCTTGCATCAGGCTGTCGGATCCCTAGCGATGGTAGGGATGAAACTCTCCTTTCTTCAGTTTTTTCAAATGGTTATATTGGTGATGACAGTTCATTTGATAAATCAGAAATTGAATATGCTGACGGAAATCTGACTGAATCAGAAATCATGTCACCAACATCTAGGCATTCGTGGGATTACATAAATGAGTTTGGAAGCCCATATTCTTCTGCCTCCTTTAGTCGTGTTTCATGTTCCTCAGAGTCATCTGTTTGTAGAGAGGCAAAGAAGCGACTTTCTGAAAGGTGGGCAATGATGACATTAAATGGAAGTTCTCAGGAGCAAAAAGACGCTTGCAGGAGCTCTAGCACACTGGGGGATATGCTTGCACTTTCAGATGTAAAATGTTCTGTGAGATTCGAGGGAGAAGTCAGTAACAAGCAACAAGAGCCTAGAGGATCCACTTGTTACTTAACTAGTGACTTGAACAAGGAGGAAGGTGTGGCTAGTTCGCCTAAAAACCTTCTGAGATCAAAATCTCTACCTTTGTCTTCTGCAGTACTCGGTGCCAAGATTAATGTTGATATTTCAGATCCTGAGGCTGGTAAAATGCAAGTTCCTAAAGAAGTGATTGAGCCAAAGAGCTCAAAGTCATCTTTTAAGGGGAGAGTTTCTAGTTTATTTTTCTCTAGGAATAAAAGAAGAAATGAAGAAAAATCTGCCCCTTATCAGATCAAAGACGAGCTTGAAGCTACTAACTCTGAGACACTTAGTTCACCTGTACATCTCCCTGGAAAACTTGGTGGTGATGTAACACAATGTGCTAATACTACTTTTGAAGTTTATTCATCTGGTCTCCAAGGATCGTCAATCAAGACAACTAATCCAGATTTGATGGGCATGGAAACAAAAGAAGGCTTAGTTTCCAAGGAGGTATTCATTCTTCTATTCATCTCGTAATTTTTAAACAAAAGAAGGCTTAGTTTCCCAGGAGGTATTCATTATTCTATTCATCTTGTAATTTTTACTGGTTCAATGTAAGTTTATTATACTCCCACGTGTTATTTTCAGTCATTTGTCTATGTTTGCAGTTTTGTTGTGTCTGTGTCATTCTAACTAGGCTGCTGAAGAGATGAATGCATAATAATTAAGCAGACTTATTTGCATGATTCTATATTGTTATTGATCAATGTGCATCCAGTATAGGAATATATGCTTTGGCGGTATTTATAAGTGGAAAGGAAAACAAATTTTTATATGATATTTTTCTCATTTTTCCTTAATCATGTTTTATTGTTCAAGGCATAGAGTAAGTATTTAATTTCAATATTAAGTATTTATATTTTATACCATATTTGTGATGCAGTGATTTGTGTAGTGTTTAATTCTATCATCATATCTTGAGAACATCATTGTCGTCATATAATGGCACCAAGAATAATGTTCTATTGCTTAAACTGCAATGATGTCTTTGGTTGGGCGATGATTCTCATTTTCCCCTTCATTAAATGACTGTAACCTTAAGTTATTCATATTTACAACATATGGGAAACTTGCAGAGAGTTTTATCTGTGGCAAAACCATTGTTGCCTGGGAATGCTAGTGAGAACCAGGATCAGCCAAGTCCAATCTCAGTTTTGGAACCCTTATTTGAAGAAGATAACATAATTCCAGAGGCTTGTATCAACATGAAGTCAGAACGCCGGGGTAAGGTCTCTCTTAGGCAGAACTCTTGGAAGTCTTTTAGATGTGTACCTCATTTAGGCATTATATTTATCCATTTTTGGGTCTTTGTGAATAAAATCCTTGTTTATTGGTTTAACAGGAGTTGAAATAATGTCTCCCAAGTCTAATTTGATTGACAAGTCACCGCTTATAGGTTCGATTTCAAGGACATTATCATGGGATGATACTCGTTCTGAAACGGGGACCCCATTTCCATTAAAAACGTCTTTAGCAGCCTCAGTTGCTGAGGAAGCAGAACAGGACTTGTTTTCCTTGGTTCAAACACTAATATCAGCAGCTGGCCTCGAAGATAAGGTACAGATCCACACATTTTATGCCGGATGGCATTCACCTGAAAGCCCACTCGACCCATCATTAAGAGACAAATATGCTAATTTCAATGACAAGGAGCTTTTACATGAAGCAAAGCGCAGACAAAGACGATCCAATAGAAAGCTTGTGTTCGACTGTGTCAATGCAGCAATAGTGGAATTCACAAGTTATGGATCAAACAGGATTACAAGTTGCAACTGTCAGAACAGGACGAAAGAAGGACCATTGGCCGTGCTTGTGGACCATGTGTGGTCCCAAATTAAGGAATGGATTAGTATTGGGGATGATGGGGACAGCAACAGCCTGGTGGTGGAGAAAGGTTTAAGAAGTGAGGTTGTTGGGAAGGGATGGGCTGACAGTATGATAATGGAATTGGATAATTTAGGTAGAGAAATAGAAGGGAAGTTAATTGAAGATCTTGTGCAAGAGGCTGTTGTGAATTTTGTCGGATAGGCCGTGATGATTTTTTGTTTCTTTTATATTGTTGTATCTCATCTCTGTGTATTCAATTTCCAACGGTGGTGGTTTTCTTTTGTTCCAACGGGGCAAGTGTATTCATAAATGCAGTTACAGCTAATTTTAGTTTCTATGTGGCGGTTATGAAGTATCAAATGTCATGCTATGTCTATGTCCCCGCTGCATTGCCGTCCGAGTCTGACCACCAAAGAAAGACATTCACAGGCCAATTTGTGGTATCGCTGTCCCCGATGCGAACCTCGTAGTTCTTCAATGCATAACCAACCAACCAAACACCGCTTTTACTTATTCAATTGACATTTATTTGAATGATGTCTTCCAAAAGGCTTGGATTTATGTTTTGGCACATCATAGGTAGAAAGAAAGAAGCTAATTTTACACACCATGTCTGGCCTTATATTGTTTGTGGAACAAAAGTTGTGGATATTATATTAGCATTTCCAGCTACTACTAAACTACCGGTCAACACGAATATCACTAAAACCTGACAGGACAATTGAACTGTGTAAAATTCTATAAGCTCAGCCTCCCGACCATGATCCATAATTCTGCATCGCCAACCTCACTGTCGGAATATCCACAAACAAACTACAAATGTGGCAGAGATCGTACAATCTTCATGTACCCGTCACTCACAAACGAACCATCTCTGTTGTGGTTCATAATCAACATATTACTTGTTCAAAAACTTGGCACCGTTTCTTTTAAGCTGACATTCCTGAACTCATGCTGCAGTAGTTGGGTCCATTTAATAATAGATAGAAGCCCGATCGCGTGAGTCGGTGGATGTATCGTTCTATCCATTTAACTTGGAGAATTTGTCCCACGGGATTGTGTGCTGGGTTGGGGCAACAATGGATGGTCAAAGGAGTGCGATTTATTTCCACGTCATATTCTTATCATTGCTTTTCATGTTTCAAAGCACATTCTTCACGAGCATTCTCGCCTCCAAGATCACAAAAATTAGGCAACAAATGTGTTAATTCAGAATTAAGTTCAAAAGTAACATGTTCAACCAAATTAGAAAAGGTAATGTATAAAAGTTTTTGGGTTAAATCTAGTGCAAAAAACTCTCTTAATGTTCTCGGATTAGCCGTTGTTTTTTCAATTTCAAACTCTTGTTGCACTTCCGAAGTTGTTTTTACTTCCCTTGTAATCTTCAGATCAAATTGTATAGGTTCATTACGAGGAGATCTTGTTACCACCGTACACCAAAACTAACGAACAAGTAAAAGTTAAGAAATAACTAAAAGAAACAATTATAAACGAATATATATACAAGATACCAATTGAAATCAAAAGTAAAAACTAAAGCACCACATTCTCCAGCAATGACTTCAAAATTGATTATGTGTGTCGAATGCATCACAAAATAGCCTAACTCTACACACTAAGATTTATAGCTGTGGTGAGTCGGGATCGAATCCACAATAAATGTACGTGTAATTTTTTCAATGAAAAAAATTGATGTTTAAGATAAACAAAAGTGGTTTTGATTGGATAAAATTGAGGAAGTAAAATTTAAACTAAAAAAACAAATTAAAGAAAATAACCAAAAATGATGAAAAAGATAAATGTGTTTAGAATCCGACTCTCAGATCAACCCCAGCCTGCAAACAAGTACACATATTTCATTGTTATAATGTTTTTACACCTCTCTTAGAACTATTGGTCATAGATTAATGACAAGTTCCATTAATCCCTGTTTTCCTTTAGGTCGTGTTTAATTAAAACAAACTCTTTAATTAAACTTAACTATCAAACAACCTAGAATAAGTTCTCTAGATTTAATTAGACAGTCGTATTATGAATAAAGAAAACAAACCAATTTAGGCAGTAACCGCACAAGTTTGGGTTATTCAACCTATGTTACGTTGCTCTTAATAATTCATTGTCTTTAGTAGCTACAAATGAATCTACAACATGGCGATTATGTATTATATTGAAGATTCTAGCAATGGGTTTTCATTCAATTACCTTAGAGTTCAAATTTTACTATCTTATAATGCAAGCTTGCGCTTATCAAACCTCAATCTCTTCAAACAAGGAGTATACCTCATACTTGGACTGCGCAACTCTGATGTTTAATAAAAATATCTTTACTTGTCCATTTCTATTACTACAAAACACTTATGTGACTCATAACTCAATCTAGGACTTTATTAGTTTCTAAAATATCCATGTTATACTTGTTTAAAGGTCTTATAACTAATTCTTATTATTCTCCCAATCATCAATTATAATTATCTATAAAATAATAGCTATAATTTCTAATGAGACAATTCTCCATTATGGATCAAAACTTATCACTAAAATTTCCTTGAAAATTTTACCACCATTTTCACTCATCCGATTTTCAATAAATAAAACAATCGACTTACATCAAAAGAAACTTAAAATAATGAATGTTCAATACTTAGAATCGATATGCTAATATACACACAATTGAAAGCTTACATCAAACTGATCATTACTACAATTAATAACATTAAAAAAATAGAATTCTCCTAAAAATATTGTTCAATCACCCATCATTATTAAAGATTCCATCACAATGTCATCCATAACATTACTTTGTATGACTCTAAAAATCACCTTATAGTCAAGAATAAACTTGAACCTAAAAACAAAATTTATGCTGAGATTGATATTTATTCTAATAAATCACTCTATAAGGTCATAACATTTAAACATATCAAAATTCAGTCACCAGTTACTCGTATCAATAATTAATCCCCAACTAATTCAACCATAATGAGCAATTTCATCATCCAGATATATTCACAAATTACATTTCTAGTATTAAAAGGCTAAATAACCTAATAAATTTTTGTAATTATCGAGTCGAAGAAACTAAATAACTTGTATACCATATTCTTAGTACTTTTCTAGCTATCATGGCTGATATGCTAAGAGATGGGAGCATTCTACATTTCCTGCGAAATACTAAATCTAACTTCCCATGTATACTAATCCTGACTTCCTTTAGAAGCAATCCACATCGATAAAATGCACTATTAGTCAATTCCGTTCCTAGTATGACTTCATAGTCATGGATGTCTAATAAGATCAACTCATTATAGAACTTCTAATTCTAACTACTATATAACTATCCCTATAAATGTTCTACGTTACTGGTGTAGCTTTAGTGAAAATAGTTATTATCATATGGCACTCTAAAAGTTCTAACTTCATATTAATCTATCTAATAAAATCTTTTAGAAACATAAGAGTGCATATTTTTGGGATCTATCTAAATATATTCATCACTACTGAAACTATAATCGTACCTATCACTATACCAGATGTATCCTTAACATCCTGCTTGGTTATTGCATTTACCCCAGCCTATGTAGGTGGTCTCTTTCCACATTAGCCACACTTGATACTAAGCCCTTAGTATTTCGGGAGTCTCTGGACGCTATAGGTGGTCTGACTGACCTCTGACTAGATGATATTCCTCGTCTCATCCTTCTGTCACCAAACCATTTAAATTTATTATTTTTAGCCCAATCCAACCAAATAAGGGCACTTGGGATCTCTACTCCCATCGAGCGATTTTACGCCTAACTTACAAATACGTTTGATAAAACTCCCTGGCACTATTAGGGTTTCTTGTGGTTAGCGTATTGTCACTGCCCGTATCTGTATTGTTTAAGGTTAAAAATTCCACCGACAATTATTTCATTCTTAATGGTTCTAAATGGGGTTGAATCGTAAAGAAAAAATATTTACTGATCCATCCCTGTGCCGGGCCTCCCGAGCTGAAGGTACTTCAAATGTTGGAGCCTTTGGTGTGGCTTTGGGACCCCTAAGGTTTCCTTAATGCATAATGCTGTGAATTCAAAGATAAACTATATAACATTGGAAGTTTTTAAAATCAGACAAAACTTTCTGGGTTGCCTTGTTCACCAAAACAACATAAAAACATATTATGAAATCATTACACATATAGAGACAACCTTATTTCAAAAACTGACTCTGATACCACTTAAAAGGACCGATCCTAGAGTTTCCTTTCTAAAACCTGAGTGGAGCCCTCTCGGCAACCCCATAGTAGCCCTCCAATCGATATTTAACTTAATCAAAAGGTTCCCGCAAAGCTAAGTCATTTAACTGTTAAAAATCTTTTATAATTTAAAGTTAAAAGTGTGAAAAATAGTGATTTCTTTTTTTGAAAATCCAGCAGCATAATGGTTGCTTTTTTTAAGATTCCTAAATTGAAAAAACCTGTATAACACAATTTAAAACACTTCTAGTATTTCACATACCATCTCAACTTCTAGAGTGGGACCTCAGGTCCACATCGCATGCAACCATAGGCATATAATTCTCAACACTTTAAAAACATCATTAAGGATCAAAGCCCTTGTAGTTCATTAAGTAAAAGATATTGACTAGCCTGTAAATATTTACAAGATCACACATTTAAACCCTTTCTAAAAAAATTTAAAACACATGTACAAGTAACTAAACCAATTTCAAGAAAACACATATATGAAAAAATGACATAAGCACAGCAGCACCTGAAGATACAATTAATCCTATGGTGGGGTCCCCGCTACTGTAGCACCTATACTGTAACGCTAGAATTTCTGAGCCCTTTTGTATTGGTTGGTACTTGGAGATGCTACTGTATATTGAAAAATACATATTTTATTTAAGTCATTTGGGTGTATATGTAAATGATTTATAATGTTATATGCCCTTACATGAACTGAGAATTTATCGGTAATGCAAAATATTAGAGATTTCTGACATATGAGTGTTTAAGTGGATAAATTAAATGA
>JANITX010000004.1:35532236-35542895 GCA_027564395.1 Erythroxylum ulei
GGGGGGTCGGGGTTGGGTGGATGATTATAGCAACATCCATGAAAAATTACAAGAAAAAAGCAAGATTGAAATGAAAAACCAAAAGAGATATGCAATCAAACCCATGAGACTTTAAATGAGAGAAATGTGCAAACAATTGGCTAGCTAGGAGATTCTGCTGACAGCTCACAGCAACCAACAAAGGGAATTGAAGAGGAGCTGGGAAGGAATAGAAAAATAGGATGGGAGTTGAAGGAGGTCTCTCAAGTGGGGAACCCCATCATAGAAGAACATTTGCCTTTGGAAATTAATGCTATTGATACAAGTCATAGTAAGACAAACATAGGAAGAATTTTCACCGAGCAGTAGAAGAAGATCAAGAAGAAAACTCGAAGGGAAGGTCCAAAGTGGATTGAAAAGATAACTTTATGTCAATAGTAGCTTGGAATCTTAGGGTATTAATTCCCCTATGAAGCAAGTTATAAAATATTGATCACAGAAAAGTTAATGTTGGTAGGGTTGTTGGAAGAAAAATAGAGGAAAGTAAACTCAAAGGAAGCCTATCATTTTCTGATAAGTCCTAAATCACGTTGACAAATCATCAACATCTTGTCAATGGAAGAATCATTGCTATAATCCAAGCATGGTTAAGATAATGGATGTCAGGTACTCATCTTGGTTCATTTACTTGCAAATTGAAATCCTGAATACCTCTATAACTCAAAGCATTACTTTTATCTATGCTGCAAACTTTGCTTCTCAAAGAGTTGATCTTTAGAATGATTTGATAAATACACACTTTGGGATTACCATTACTTGGCTGATTCTAGGAGAATTTAAAAACATTCTTTCCTCACTAGTAAAGCCCATTTCAACAACTATTTATCCTTAGATTACTCTCTAATTGAGATTCAACTTGATCAAATTTTTTCCAAAAGAAACGCCCCCTTTAGATTCAACAACTTCTTAATAGGGTTAAAGGGGCTTGAAGAAGCAGTCAATGGATCACAGGCAAATTCAAAACGATTTAAAGCATACAAATGGATGATAAAACTACAAGAAGTGAAGGAGGAATTGAAGATTCTGAACAAGAATAGATTGAACAGAACAATGGAAAATATACTTGAGAAGAGAAAGGCCTTGGACTTTGCTCAAAGTAAGACATGTGTTGATCCTTGCAATGCAACTCTTAGGCAATTGGAAAAAGAAGCATTGCAAGGTTATACTCAAGCTCTAGACATACACTCCTTACTTTTAAGATAGAGATTAAGGGTACTATGGTTGAGGAATGGAGATAGGAATACAACTTATTTCCACAATGTTGTGCTAATAAAAAAGAACACAAATAGGATAACTTCTCTACTTGGTGTTGATGAGGTTACTGATTGACCTATTTCGTGATTTGGTCAATTATGTAATAACTACAAGTGCACAATGTAACTGTAGCTAGTACTGGCAAGTATGGGTTGATCCCACGAAGATAGTGAGTACTAGTAGTTATCGTTATTCTATTACGTTGCCTAAGAATTGATCGTGGCTTTTAAATTAAAGAAACTAAAATTAAGCAAATAAAGTAAATAAGCAACATGATTAAAGTAGAGAATTAGTGAATCATTGAATTAATTACCGATATCAAGTAATTAGTATCTAGGCTTCGAATCCTCCTAAACCCTTAACCGATTGATGTTTTGTCATGCAAATGTGTTATTGATTAATTGGACTGTGAAGACTCCTAAGATATGCTGGTAGTTGACCTTGAGTCTACTAATAACTAATCTTAAGGTTTCTAACTAAATTACTCAGGTTAAATTTTATAGGATAGCGTTACCAAATTATGAATCCCTCTATTAGGTTTGACTATAATCCGGAAGATTTATGTCATCCTATCTCTAAGGTTACAAACAACTCTTTAGAATTATCGTAGATCTATTCACGTTTAGGATTTCTCAATCGCTACGTATGAGATCAAATTTAGGTCTAATAAATCATTTTACTAGACAATAATAAAACAGATAATTGGATGCAATAATCAAATAACTTAATTGCATTCACAAAATAATCAACACATGTTTCGATATCGGATAGGGTTCATCTAGCCTAAATACTAATAAAAAAATTAGTTACACATTGGCGAACACGAAATAAAATACACATATATAGAAAACTGAATCGAAAAAAATAGAATCATAATTCTAAATCTCCTTGGCTATTCTCTATCGAGTATTCTGATGACGTAGATGTTCGATCTTGTGTTCTGAAGGATCTGTCGATAAAAACTCTGCGTCTCCCTCTCCTCAAGCTTCCAATTGCCTTTGAAATTGCCTTTGCACTCTTCATAGTGATGCCTATTGCTTCACCCCTCTCAATTGCCTCTGAAATGCCTCTTTTATATGAAATTCTAGGTTTTTGGGTTATGCACAGATATTGAAAGGCACGCTCAATTCCATCATTAATCAAAGCCCAACAACCTTCATTCAAGGGAGGAGCATTAGGGACAATATTCTTCTACTATGAGAGCTAGTCAAGGATTATCACAGGAGCAAAGTTGCTAAGAGCTGCACAATAAAAATTGATATTCATAAAGCATTCAACCCAGTGGCTTGGAGCTTTGTTCACGAGGCAATGGAAGTCATGCGATATTCTCGACTCCTCATCAAATGGATCAAAATATGCATAACAACCACTTCATTTAGCATTTTTGTTAATGTAGAAACCACTCGAGCATTCAAGGGAGAAAAAGGATTAAGTTAAGGGGACCTTATTTCTACTCACCTGTTCACAATCTATATAGAGTTCCTTAAATTAATATGAATATTAGAGGAAGGGGCAGCTTCACCTACTACAACGCATATCATAAGGTAATGATTAATCATTTATCCTTTGTTCATGATCTTATATTATTATGTGGAGTTGATGAAAGTGCTATAAGATTGCACATGGAAGCAAATTTGGTGACATATCTAGCCTAAAATACAACTTGGAAAAGAGCTGCATTTTTCTTCCACCCAAGTTGAGCATATGAAAAATATTGGAAGCTTGATGTTATCCAAAGGAGGAGTTGGAACAACAAAAACCTTACGTATGCTAGAAGATTGCAAATAATATCTTCTATCCTAAGCAATATTCATGTGCACTTGTGTTGCCACCTTTGCCTCCCTCTTAGTATGATCAAGACAATTCAAAATTCATTAAGAAAAATTTCTTGTGGACAAGGGGTCCAAATAAATCATCACATGCCAAGGTACAATGGACAAAGGATGCACCATTAAGGAGGAAAGGGGGAAGGAGGATTAGGGCTAAGCTCAATAAAATCAGTTAACAACATGCTCTTGGCTAGGGATGGTAATGGGCTGGCCTATGGGTCTAAATTCAAGTGTTTTTACTGGGCCGACCTAGACTCATTCGAGGTCCAAAAGTTAGGTTTTGGGTAGGCTTGGGCTTAGGCAACGTAGGCTCGGACTCAATTAAAAAAAAGTTTTACACTTTTAATTTAAAAAATTATTTTAAAAAAATTAGCAGGACCAGCCCATAGGCCGACCCATTGCCATCCCTACTCTTGGCCAAGAAAATATGGAAGATTCTTATAGACAAGGAATTCTTATAGGTCAAGCAGATACACACTCATTTCTTGCTACGTGAGAACCTCAATTAAGTACCTATTGGACACTAATGCAAATGTTAAAAGTTGAGGGATACCTTGATCCAGAACATAAAATGCATCATTGGCTATGGGAATACTACAATTTCTAGTTTGATAATTGGCACAAACAAGGCCTTTTATACAAACTCCCTAGCTTCCACAATCGTAAGTATTTGTTGCCAATCAATGCTAAGATTAAAGAAGTGGCAAGGGAAAGAGATCAGAGTTGTCACCTGACGAGTTTCTCTTCTATTATGTCCAATATACCTTCATAGTTCTCCAAGCCTGCATTGCTCATAGTTTAGGCATATTCACAAACAAAAGATGCCTAAATCTATTCAAACCTTGAAGGATGAAATTTTCGTAATCTAGTTTGGGATCAATGTTGCATTCCAAGAGATACTTTCATCTTATGGTTAGCAGTGAAACAAAAACTACAGACCCAAGACAGAATTAGAATCATTCAAATCAGCAATACTTGTTGCCTCTTTCAGCAGTAGAAAGAATCTTTGGATAACTTATTTTCCGATTGCAATTAGTCAGCAGCAGTTTGGGGACAGGCAATGCAGTGGTGCAACCAGGTCTGAACAGGAAATGTGTGGGAAAATATCATCACATGGGCATGTAAGATCAAATATAACTCCAAAGGGGACTTGAGGCTATTGCTGCTGCATCTACTTGATTTGGATGGAAAGAAACTCAAGAATCTTTCAACAGGTTCACCAGGACTTAGGAAGCCAGATAACAATCTTAAGGAATTGGATTAGGGAAGTTGTCATAGTTAGGGCCAGTACCATAAAACTAAGTCAAAGAACAACAAGGTAACGGAATGCGTAGGATTGCAGCAAAATTGACACTCACTCCGGCTGATGAAACACAATGGAAGAAGAGTTGATAACTCGATGACAGGAAACCAAGATGTGGGCACTATAAATCCAAGAAGCTGAACTTCATGCTATAAGATCCAGGGTTCAAAACTCATTAGGAGAGGAAAATAGTTTTTTGTAGCTTCCTTGGAACACCAGCAACTGTCCTTTTCAGTTGCTTCCATTGTTCAGAGGATTCTTTTGTTAAGTTTGATTGTCCAAACCTTGTTGGTTGAACTCTGTTTTTATACCTTTCATGGTAATGCAATGTTCTTTTATTCCTTTTCAAAAAAACAAAAAACAAAGATGTGCATAACCTATGTAACTTGACAGGTCAGATCAATTGCAAGAATGTGCTATAGAATGTTTGCCAAAACTTGGCCAGAGCGATCACGTCGCCTCTTTTCATCCTTTGATCCTGTTATTCAACGGGTAAAATTTTTGTTCCAGTTACTGTACAGATGTGGCATTCATTTTTATGATTTTTTTTTAGTGTCCTTTTCTTTTAGCAGCTTATTAATGAAGAGGATGGAACTTTGCATAGACGACATGCTTCTCCTTCTCTCCGGGATAGTTGTTCTCAGGTTCTATTTGCCTCTCAGGCATCTGTCCCCTCGAACTTTCCTGGATATGGAACTTCTGCCATTGTTGCAATGGATCGGACTTCAAGTTTGTTCTCTGGGAATTCACTATCTTCTGGCCTCTTGCTGTCACAAGCAAAATCCCTTGGTAAAGGTCATGAGCGTAGTCTGGAAAGCGTGTTGCATTCAAGCAAACAGAAAGTCACTGCAATTGAAAGCATGCTTAGAGGTTTTGAAGTATCGGACAAACAAAATCCTTCCAGTCTTCAGTCATCTAGTTTGGATCTAGGTACTAAATTACTTTTTCATACGACTTAGTAGAGAAGAGAGATCTAATCTCTTTTTCTGCTTTCAAAATTTTCTTGGTCAGTGTTAAATGATTAGTGAATTAAATTTTGTACATATGGGCAGCTAAATTTTTCTCTTATTGTCCCTAGCGCAGGAGTTGACCCTCCATCATCTCGTGATCCACCATACCCTGCCGCTGTTCCTGCTTCCAATCATCTGAAGAACTCTTTGGCGGCAGAATCAATGGTTTCCAACATCAGTAAAGGTGGTAACCACAATGGTGGCTTGGTTTTGTCTGATACTATCACCCAAATTCCAGCTTCCAAAGATTCTGCTAAACTATCTTACCGTAGTACTGCAGCGGCTGAATCTGTGCTAGCATTGTCATCATTCTCAGCAAAAAGACTGCCTCAAAGAGGCTCTGTTGAAGAAAACAATGATGCAAGGGAGGCTAGGCGCTATCAGAATTCAAACTTTGATAGGCAGTACTCAGATACACCTCACAAAGATGCAAACTTTGGGGATTCACACAGCAGTCACATTCCAAACTTCCAAAAACCACTTCTAAGGAAACACGTAACTGGACGGATGTCTGCTGGCAGGAGAAGGAGTTTTGATGATAGCCAGCTCTCCCTTGAAAAGTTATCAAATTATGTGGAAGGACCTGCATCGCTCAGTGATGCTCTAAGTGACGGATTCAATCCAAGTTCTGACTGGAATGCTAGGGTAGCTGCTTTCAATTATCTTCGATCTTTGCTCCAGCAGGGTGCAAAAGGGATTCATGAAGTCCTACAGAACTTTGAGAAAGTAATGAAGTTATTTTTCGAGCACTTGGATGATCCTCACCATAAAGTTGCGCAAGCAGCTCTTTCAACACTTGCAGACATCATTCCGTCATGCCGAAAGCCCTTTGAGAGTTATATGGAAAGAATCTTACCACATGTTTTCTCACGTTTAATTGACCCCAAGGAGTTAGTTAGGCAGCCTTGCTCTACTACTTTGGAAATTATAAGTAAAACCTATGGTGTTGATACTCTGTTGCCTTCCTTGCTCCGATCACTGGATGAACAGCGATCGCCAAAAGCCAAATTAGCTGTTATTGAATTTGCTATTAATTCCTTCAATAAGCATGCAATGAATTCTGAAGGTGCTGCTAATACAGGCATCTTGAAGCTGTGGCTAGCTAAGTTAATGCCATTGGCCCATGATAAGAATACAAAACTCAAGGAAGCAGCTATTACTTGCATTATATCTATTTATTCCCACCTTGACTCGGGAGCTGTTCTTCATTTAATTCTTAGTTTGTCAGTTGAAGAACAAAATTCACTAAGACGAGCTCTTAAACAATACACCCCTCGGATTGAGGTGGACCTGATGAACTATTTGCAGAACAAAAAAGAACGCTCCAAGTCCTTGTATGATCCATCTGAGGTTGGAACATCTTCAGATGAAGGATATATGGGTCTATCAAAGAAAAGTCATTTATTTGGAAAGTATTCTACCAGTTCCATTGATAGTGATGGGGGCAGAAAGTGGATCTCTAACCAAGAATCAACACTGCTCACGGGAGTTAATCACCCTGCAGCTTCTGATGAAACCCATGAGAATTTGTATCAGAATTTTGAGACTGGTAGCAGGGATATGACTTACATAGCCACTTCTACAGGTCAGAACATAGGAACCCAACCCAACCAAGTGGAAGAGGCTGAAAAAAGCCTTAACTTTGACAGCCTCTCTACTCCATATGTGGGCATTAATGGTCTGGTGAAATCTGAAGCTATTGTAGTCTCTGAAACCTTTGTACATGACACTGACACTGCATGTATATTGGACCTTGATCATCAAAAACCTGCTGCCGTGAAGATTGACTCTTCTACAGAGACGGGCTCTAGTATCCGTCAAATGATTCACCTGGTTTAATCCCATGATTTCTTTGGCTAATGATTGATTTGAAACACACTGATGAAGTCCTGCAACTTTGTGAGCCTTTGAAAATATGCCTTTTTCATTTGTAGATTTGCAACGGAAGCAACGGAACCCCAGGAACTAGGTGCAGTGCCCTTCAGCAGTTAATCGGAGCTTCTATGGCTAATGATCACTCTGTTTGGTCAAAAGTACGCTCGTAATTCCTTCTCTCCCTCTCTCTCCCCCTTTTTGTTTATAACCTTTTTTTTATTACACTTTTTGTGGATTATGCTTCTTGTTCGTAGTTCATATCGTGACCCCTTTGCAATTTGGGGTGCAAAATTTTGACGTTAATAATGTAGTCTTAGTTGTTTTCATTATTGCAGGGGAATTTATAACTGCAGGTCCACTTGTGACAATCCATTATTGGCTAGTGGATGGCTTCTCCTATTATTCTTGACTGATTTATGATAATTAAGGGGCATGATTTGTAGTTAATAGCATATTAGGGTTTATATACTTTTATATAAAGGGTTAGAAATTTCATCAGATGGAGAGCTTGTCTTATTACCTTTCTTTTCTAGTTGTCTTCTCTCTTCCAACATTGTTACCCTTGCATGAACAAGTTGCCTGTAGTTGGATCAGTTTTGTTTATATGTTATTTGTGTAACATTTTGTTTATGAGAATCCTATTTTTGCAGTACTTCAATCAGATTTTGACCGCTGTACTTGAAGTCTTAGATGATTCTGATTCTTCAATCCGGGAACTTGCTCTTTTGTTAGTTATTGAAATGCTCAAAAGCCAGGTATTTTTATGTTATTTGTTATTAGTTGTTTTCCTTCCTTATAGATAATTATTCCAATTTTCTTTTCGTTTCCTGCTACATTTATAGAAGGATGCCATGGAGGACTCTGTTGAAATTGTGATAGAGAAGCTACTTCAAGTTACCAAGGACATCATTCCAAAAGTAATTGCTTTTCCTTTTTCTTCTCAATGTTTGTAGTATTTTTTTATAAATATTTTACCTGCATTTATCTAATGTTTTAGGTTTTCTATCCCCATATTCAGGTTGCTTGTGAAGCTGAACATTGTTTGACAGTTATGTTGTCTCAATATGACCCCTTCAGATGTTTAAGTGTATCTCTCTTTCTCTCTCACACAGACACACATCACTGGTGCATGTTAAAGCTTTCCTTGGTCTTTTTTCTAAAGAAATAATTATTTGTGTCATTGTTTTCTTGTTAGTCATTTTTCACAATTGATGCTGCAGGTTCTTGTCCCTCTTTTGGTTACTGAAGATGAGAAAACTCTCATCAATTGTATAAATTGTTTGACAAAGGTATTTCCCTTGGAGTTTATTGAGTTCGATAGTTTATTTTAGGAATTGTGTACAGTTTGTGGCGGTAATTTTTATATCAGCTACTAATATTTAGTTTCATTTAATATTCTATGAATCATCTTTCAGCTTGTTGGTCGGCTCTCTCCAGAGGAATTGATGGTTCAGTTACCTTCATTTTTACCTGCTCTTTTTGAAGCCTTTGGAAACCAGAGTGCTGATATTCGCAAGGTAATAAGATCTATTGATTTGTATATTGCATTTTCATTGTGCTACATATGTGAAAGTAATAGTAAGATACATTAAAATCTATTTTCAAAAAAAAAAAAAAAGATACATTAAAATCTACCATGGACAATGCTTCTTGAAGGCAGCAAACCCTTGGATATACTTTATCAATAAGATCTGCCATGGTCTTTTGTTCTTACATTTCTTGTGTTTTGCTGCTTGGTGCAGACTGTTGTTTTCTGTCTGGTGGATATTTATATAATGCTTGGAAATGCATTTTTGCCGTACTTGGAGGATCTTAACAGTACACAGCTGCGGTTGGTGACCATCTATGCTAACAGAATATCACAGGCAAGAACGGGTACAGCTATTGACCCTAGCCATGATTGACGTGGTTTGTTGAGGATGGAATTGTGGTTATGTGGGTGTTCTCTGTGTATCTTGTATATCTATTGTCAACGTGTTGAAGTGTCTTTTAGTGTTTCCCTGATTCATTTTGGTCTATTTAGGCATTTATTTCTGCGTATTTTTTGTCTGTCTTAGCACTATGGTTGGTCATGCCGGGGAGAGTGCCTGTTGGGAGTAAATATTGAATTGTATTATTTTGCAAATGGTTTAATCAATATTTCTGTTGGGCGTTATTGATATACATAGAAGCGATTGGTATTTATTTGGAGCTGGATGTCTTTTTGAAAACAAATAGCTCACGAATCCCATGGGAGGAAGAAAAATGAATACATTGAGGATCTTGTGGGAATTGTAGGCATTTGAACCGGAAGAACCTGCAACATTGGATCTCTTGATCTCCAAGTTCTAAAACAATACAAGAGAACAATTTTCCTTTCCATGTAAATAACTTACTAGCTCGGGAAAACCTTTGTATATTGTTTCAAAAATTCATGACAGATCTATGAGCCTATCTTCAATAGTGCACTAATCTATATTGATGGCATTTCACTGTTCTCAAAGATCTACGAGAAACATTAGGCCTTTCTGAAAGGATTTTTGGATCTCACCAAATAGCTAAAACCGCATTGATGAACATAGTTGATTGATAAAGATTATGAAAACAAAGTAAACGATTGAGGTAAGAAACTTTTTTTGTGATAAAGATGTTTTATCGAATCATATCGCGTGAATAAAATGTTCTATTTCGTGGAAAAAAAAGTAGTAGGAATAAGTCGAAACATCATGTAGTAGCTAAGAATGTAAAATTAAGTGACTAAATGTTCGAATTGTTGAAGGTCTTAACTGTCTGAGATATGCTTAAAGTTTATAGTTTGGACTTCATAGAAGCATAAGATCAATGTATAGTTCTTTTTGACTTCAAGCTCTGCAATCACTGACCTAGTGATTTCATTTGAATACTGTATGAGGAGTTGGATGATAAAAAGAGTCAGTCCTTTTGTATTATGATGAGTAAGGCCTACAAGTCATTAAAGGCTAGAATTGAAGAAGTTATGGATAAGTGAAATCGATAGTGTTAGAAATTAAGTGATTCAAGAAAGATAAATGAATTGGGTGAATCCACGCCAAAGACATGGAATACAGTGAGATTGACATAAGAGTTACATGAACTGACATTAGTGATGTGAATTATTAAGTGAAAGATGAATTGTCTCTGAGGGTATCACCTTACAAGGTGTGCTTAGATGGGATACAAGGTGTGCTCAAGTTAAGAAAAAAAAAAGGATTCGCTAAGCTTGATATGAATTAGTCTGTATGAAATTATTATGAGTTAGTGCTATTGATAAAAAGGATGTCTTAGATTCGAAATGTGATATACATGAGTATGTTAAGGAAATATTGATATGATATGATATTGATGTCATCGA
>JANITX010000004.1:35585022-35597208 GCA_027564395.1 Erythroxylum ulei
CGTGGCCTCACCCTTGACCAAAGAGGACAATACTGATTTGTGTTGGATGCCGCGGTATCACCCGCAAACACACGTCGAGGTATCACCCCCAAACACCTACGGGTGGGGTGTGGGGTCCAACATATTTGGTGCAGGTAATCAAAAGGAAGAGAGTCTCATTAAGGAAAAAGGCAAGCAATATGAGGTAAACAATGGGCACAACTCTTTAAATCACATTTAGAAAGGTGAAAAACTTGGGCATGCAACCAAAGGCAATAGAGGACTAAGACTGCATAAGGAAACTGATCCTTAGAGACCACCAATTCCATATCTAAGTTGCCTTAAGGATTCAAAACAAGATAGTATTTTTCTTATTTATATAACATATTTTCTAAGGTTAATATTAATCTGCCTTTGTTGGATGCGATTAGAAACATTCCAGCTTATGTGAAGTTCTTCACAAAACTAAACATCAAAAAAGGTAGTTTGAGTGAAACAAGAAAGTGATAGTTTTAGAAGTAGCAAGTGCAATTCTTCAGTACCAGTTACCCCTCAAATTGAAAGATCCAGGGAGTTTTGTTGTGAGAATATCAATGGGTAATGGTGATGAGGTTAAGGGTATGTTTAACCTTAGAACAAGCACAAAACTTATGTCTTACTCTATTTATATGAAATTGGAAATAGGACAGTTGAAACCTATAAATATATGATTGCAATTAGTTGATAGGTCAATCGGTTATCCAAAAGGAATAAAAGAATATATGCTGGTAAAGGTAGGAGGAATGATTGTTCCCATAGCCTTTTTTGTCTTAGATATGGGGGAAATAAAAGAGCAAGAAAAGGGCCACACCATACTCCAAGGGAGGCCTTTTATGACCACTACCAATACCTTGATTGATGTGAAGAACGAAAAACTAACCATGACTGTTGTGGGAGAAACAGTAGAATTTTCAATCATTAATGTTGAACCTACCTCTACTACTAGTGTTTATGAAGAATGTTCTCTTATTGATTAAATTAATATTGCAAATTTCAATTTTGCCTTACAGGAAGAAGAAAGGGAATTAGACTTGGTTAAAGAGATTACTGAGTCTTGTCAATTGCTTGGCGATGCAACTGAGGGAGAGTTTGACAAATTCTTAAAGATAGATCCCAATGAAGAGAAGATGACAGTGGAATCACTCACTTTGAGTGATCCACCTTAAGTATGACTATAGAGGCATCTAGTTATAAGACATTAAAGAAGCGTTGAATGGGAGGCAACCCATACAATTTCTATTTTTGTTTTTAATTATTTTTTTTAATTCCTTTTTAGTGAATCTCAACTTAGTCTGTTTGCTTCGTATGTGTAGATCGAATTTTCAATCTCTTCTATTTGTTCTCCTTATAGTTGTCTCCACTCTTTGATCTAGTTCGCCACGCTCCATACCACATCAACACAGCCACCACCCCCACCTTCGTATCGTATTTCTATCCTTCTCCTTTTTATTTTTTTATTGCTTGTTAGTTTAATTTCTTTTAGTTTTAATATTTTTCATTTTTTTCATTGTTTTTGTCTTAGATCCCTCTTTTATTTTCTTATAATGTTAGGAATAACATGATATTTAAGTAGGGGGTGGGGATGGGCGTAGTATTTAATTAAAAATTTTTTGATTTTGTGATGTGTGTTTGTTTTTCAATTTAATAGTTAGAGATGTCATGAAATAAAATCGATCGAGATTAGAAATGCATAATATAAGTGTGTGAGCATACTTGCATGCTTAGACTGATTAACTTGGATTTTGATTAAAAGGGCATTAGTTTGTTGTGATAGAAGAATGACACCTTATTTGGTAAGAATTTGTGCCTTTTTAAAATCTTAAACACCAAATTCAAGTATTCTTTAATGAGAGTGTTCTTTCAAGATTAAGGAACTCTAGAACTTGCTTAAAAATACTAGTTAAGATCACATAATCTTATGCAAACATTGAGATGATGAAGGTAATTAGGATTTACCCTTTTTGTGTAAAAAGCCACCATAATGTTACCCTTAGTAAACCCCCTTTGAGCTTAACATGATACATTTTCTTTCTTTAAACCCAAAATATGAGCCTTGACCTTAATTATTTATCCTCTTTGTTGTATCTACCATAAGACAAGTTAAGCATTTGAATGGGTATGATTGGGTTTAGGCAATAATTGCTTGAATAAGTGAGGAAATCATAGGATATAGTTAGCTATTAAGTTAGGAATGAGTATGGTTATAGCAACTTTTATCTCTCCTTTAGATTTTTCCTCTTCTAAACTTGATATTATTCTAAATAGATAAAAATAGTAGAAAAAGAAAGAAAGAAAAAGAAAAGGAAGGAAGAGAAGACAATCAAAAAAAATGAAAAGAAAGAGGAGAGGCATAAAAAGGGGAGTGCTAATCTTGTTAACTTGAAAGGAAAAAATTGAGTGTTTTATGCTTCATTGTTTATATTACTTTAAATGCCCAATATGTTCTATGGTTTTAAGCTGTGATTTTCCTTTTTTTTCTACCCTTAGGCCGACCTTATTACAACAAAAATAAAAACTTTTGAATTGATGTTTTTGTTTGATATGAGTGGTAGAGATTGGATTAGTAAGCTAACCTATAGTAAATGCCTTACATGAAATGAACTACGAGTGAATATATCCTACCTTTGAATGCTTGAGATGATGAAGAGTAGAATGAGTGTCTATCACACTTGTTGATAGTTCTTTGAATTGCAGTACTTGTTAAATTTCACTAAGCATGAGGAGAATAGTCTGTTCACAAAGTATTATGAGTTTCAAGTTCTCAAGTTGTGTTTATTGAAATGATCGTTGATATCTTTGACTATTATTTGAGAAAATCGTTGTTTTCATTGGTTGTTCTTGTATAGTCTAATATTGTTTATTTTGTTTTAGGACAAGCATAGTTTAAGTGTGGGGGAATTGTTGTGTCTAATTTCTATTGATTTTGTTTGCTTTCATATCTTGATTTTGGATACAAATTATAGTATTTTAATCCAAATTTGAGATGAATTTAGTGAAAATGGTGTGAATATTACATGAATGTTAAATGGATTATCTTGTGAATGTTGAATGAAAGATTATGCACGAAAGAATGAATATGAACTTGAATTATGTATGAAACATTAATTAATTAAAACATGTAATGGAGTCATACCCCACAATCACGAGTGTGACAAATTTTTCTTTAATTTTTTTAATATTACGTGTCACGTTAAGGGTTGATGGTGTGAAAAACTAAACCTAGACTCGTCCTATAAATAAAAAGGATAAATGAAATAAAAGGGGGGTCTGTTGGAACAGAGGCTGGATGAGAGAGAACCAAAGTAAAGAGGTCGGAACAAAAAGAAAAAATAAAAGCTGGAGGCCAAGAACAGAGGTAGAGAACAGAGGAGAAAGAAATAGTCGGGTGAAGAAAAAGAATAGAAGAGAGCTGAAGTTACTATAAACATCTTCTGGGAGAGAGTGAATAGTAGCAGAAGGCGAGAGCCAATGCCAAAGAGTGAGCAGATCGGCAAGACACCTTCTGTCAACTCCCTCACCTAAACAAACCATTTGTTTGCTCATCCTATCTTATACCTGCTGCATTATTTACTCTATTACTCTGTTAGTTATTCAATGGCTCATTTCGGTTTATTCGCTATTTTATTAGTTTTAGACTTATTTGTTAATATTAACTATAGGATTGAAGTATTTCAAGATGATTAGCAATGTTTATTTCAAGAAGGGCTGATTACTTGTTCTTGAGAATCAATATAGCTAATTTAGTTGATTATGCATGATGAAGGGATTGTTTTATTGTCTTATTATTTGCTACAGCTTTTGAGCTTATTGAATGAATAGTATGGCCAAACTTTGCGTCATTTTGATATTAAATGAAGGATCAAGAGAAGAAGTTTAATATAGAATGAGAAACTATAGACGTTTAAGTTATGAATTAGAAATATATTAACGTGGGAAATTATTAGTTGAGTTGAATAATTAATTTGGATAGTAAGCTTGTTGAATATGAAAATTAAATTAGTTTTTTATTTAAATTTATTTTAAAGTCCAATTGTTAATTTTTTCAGTAAATCAGTAAAACTTTATACAAATATAAAAAGGTTATATACACAGCTAGTGATTTCCCATAAAATCTCTAGCCTACAAAAAGGCTCACAAAGGATAAATACATAAGGACTATAAACAAAACATGGAAGGAAACACCATGCCCTCAAGACCCGCATCTCGAGCAGTCTAAGAAACCTAAATCCAATACCCTAATACATAAATTCCTAGTAGAAATGAAAAAATCACACAAAGACTAGCAACAAAAACCACCAAAGACCAAAACTAAATCCACAACCAGCAAAACACATCTAGAGAACAAAATCCTTCTAACATGACCGCCGTAGGAAAAGGAAACTCCACCTGGTAGCCTGCCTATTAACAGTAGGAGGGAATTATACCCCTCTTTAGTAACCCTGAGATGTCCCTAAACCTACATTGTTAGCAATAGGAATAACAAGAAATTGAATACACACATAATTACCTTCCCTCAGTGTTTATGCGGAGTTGCTCCATAACTTGTAAGATCACCCGCGAGGTAAAACTCCCTATATCCGAGGCTTCATCACGAAAGGTGCGAAGGTTTTGTTCATACCACAGGTTATACACAACAGTAGACAGGACAATGCAAAAGGTATGAAAGTCACTATTTGTGAAGGGGGAATACAGGTTAACCCATTGTAAGATTGAATGGAGATCAGAAAGTTGTAAACTGGTAAGGTGGAAATGGTGGAGAGTAGTGGACCAAACCGATCGTAAGAAAGCACAATGAAAGAAAATATGATTAATAGTCTCAGAATCCATAACACACAAGGAACAACGGTTGGGGGTGTGGAGAAACAGGAGCTTATCCCTAGTCTGCAATTTGTTTAAGAAGGCCAACCATAAGATAAAGGAACATCGAGGACTATTCCCCTTATGCCAAACTAATGGATACCTAGGCACCATTGGACAGATCAGTCTAAAGTGTTTATATGCTGACTCATTAGTATACTGCTTGGAGGGCTGGCTAGCTATTCTAGGTTGTCCTCACTGGATGAATCTGGGTTATAAGGAATGGGGGATAATGTACAAATAGGCTCCACATTTGCATGATGCCACCTCCATTCATTGTGCTGTATAACATCTGAAACTCTGGCAATCATGGGAAGATCTGACCTATTGATCAACCGTGGAGTCGAGTGAGCCAACAGGATACCGCTCGGATGCCAAGGATCCTGCCATAGATTTGTCTCTAATAGACAACATCTTCCGCCAACTCCATGAATGACTATCTAGGAGAAATAGACCAGAATTTTTTCCTTCGCAAAATAATAGTGTGAACCCATTGTTGGCTCCCGAAATTTTTCTTGTTGAATTAAGCATGATTTAAATGAATTATAAGGTTTGATGGATTAATTTTTGGAGCTCATTATTTATGTCAAGCTTAGTAGGATTTTTATGACATAGATTAATTGAATTGAAGCATTAATGTTATAAGAATGAATGAAGGGCATTGTTGAAAGTTCACTTAAGAGTATAAGACATAAGGCTTAAAGGAAGGGCAAAATGGACATTGCACACTCATTAAGGATATTAAAAGAAGAATAAGTTATTGTCTTGTATTTTAAGAAGAAAGAATCGTGGATGAAGAGAAGAAGAGAAGAAAAGAAGAGAAGAAAAGAAGAGAAAAAGAAGAGAAGAGCTAGGGTTTGGAGATCTTTGAAGAGTTTGAAGCTTCAACAATTAAGTATAAGCATCGTTCTTCTTGATTAGATGAATGAAACATGAGAGTTGTGTGAGAGTTGTGTGCCCGTGGAGAGTGGCCCGTGGAGAGTGGCCTTGTTATCTCGTCCATCATACCTAAAACAAGTATATTTTCCAAGTTGTTTTACAATAGTCTACCAAACACCTCAGTACCCCCAATCTGACTTTAGTTAGGTCGATGGTCTTGTTTAAACGAGTTGTTTTAGCCAGTTTGGTGTCGTAGTTTTCTTGTGTGCCCTTCGGGCTCCTCCTATAGTTAAAAGTAAACAGTATGATGATAAGATGGAATCTTGAACAGTGATGTATGGGGCCATCTTTCATAAAAGGTCATGAAGGTGGTTGCCTTAAAAGGTGTGCTAACTTTAAAGGTAAAATGAGGTCGTCAGTGATGCCAAAGTCTTTAGTGGATTAATATTCTCAAAATGAGTGATTGATTATAGTCTAAGGTATCTAAGGGATTATTTGTTACGAATTGATTCGTGTCATGATTAGAGATTAGATGGAGAGTCTGGATCACTTGAACTTTCAATACCAGAGTGATTGGTCTTTTGTCGTTTAGTAGGACTGAGTTCACATGTGTTCAGTTTATGCAAGAATCAATTTAACTCATCTTCATTAGGACTATAATGATCATCATTTGGGTTTTGAGCATCCTGAAAGACTGAGTTATGAGATTGAGAAGGTCCTGCCATATCTGCAATGGATTATTCTGTGTCCTATTGAGAACTATTGGAACTAGGGGTATCAACTTTTGGTGCTCTAGGGGTATCAACTTTTGGTGCTCTAGGGGTGTCAACTTTTGGTGCTCTAGGGGTATCAACTTTTGGTGCTTCTGGTTCATCAGGAATAAATTCACTGGGATATGGTCCAAGAGAAGTGGAAAGAACTGGTGTCTATGAAAAGTGATTAATCTCTTTAAGAAAATCTCTTAGAGATTGAAGCACATTATTCTTATGTCGTGGCCAATATAAAGATGTGTGATATAATTGGACATGTTTTGTGTAAAGAAAACCAGTATGTGTTTCTCTATATGGACGATGAAGAATGAAGAAGCTAATACTATAGGGGGACCCCGAAGGGCACACAGGGAAACTAAGACACTAAACTGGCTAAAACAACTCGTTTGAACAAGACCATCGACCTAACCAAAGTCAGATTGGAGGTACTGAGGTGTCTGGTAGACTATTGTGAAACAACTTGGGAAATATACTTGTGACTATCGGGATTGTTCCAGGTATGATGGACGAGACAACAAGGCCACTCTTCATAGGCACTTAACCACTCTTCATAGGCTCTTAACTCTCATCTTTTCTTTAGGAACCTTTTCCCTTTTCACAATTCTCAGCTCCCACTTTGTAACAATAATCTCAACAGTACTGCCATTCTTTCCTCGTTAAACTCTAATCAAGCATTGGAAATTGTTTTAAATACAGTCCTAGACTGTCGTAGACTTTCTGATACACAAGATCCTCAGAAGAGGCGAGTGTAGAGCATACTTGTCTTACACCTAGACAGATAGTAATATGATTAAAGCCTTTGAAGATTTCAAAAAGGAGAAGGGACTTAGATAGAAACAAACTTCATTTATCAAACTCTAAAATAAAGCATAAGATAAAACCTAGGTAAAGCATGCTTACAACTGAAAGGAAACCTTACTTTTATAGGCAAAGCAAAGGTTAGAAATGTAAATCTACCTGAGACAAACTTATTACTTCTTTTAAAAAGAAGACTACTTTAAAGTACAATAATGTTACCTAACTTTGACAAAAGTAACCTACTTTATCAAAAGTCTAAAGGTAAATAGTGTGATGATAAAATGGAATCTTGAACAGTGATGTGTAGGGCCATCTTTGATCAAAAGTTGTGAAGGTGGTTGCCTTAAAAGGTGTGCTCAATTAAAAGGGTTAAAGTGAGGTCATCAGTACTGCCAAAATCTTCAGTGGATCCCATTGTTCTGTCAAGTTGGTCTACGAGTTGAGAAATGGTGTAACGATCTCATAGAACCAATTTGGCTTTATGCTAGGAAGGTTCATGACAAAAGCTTTACACCTCTTTAGATGGTTAATAGAATATTATAGGGACATACAAAGGGAGCTGCACATGTTTTTCATTGATTTATAGAAGACTTATGACAAGATACTTGGGGAACCTATGTGAAAGTGTTTAGAAGGCAAGGAAGTTCCTATGACTTATATAAGGGTTATTAATGATATGAAAGTGTTAAGACCAAAGGAAGGATGATAAGAGGATATATAGAGCATTTTTTTTATCGATATCAGACTATATCAAGGATCCTAAATGAGTTTACTAAGAATATCTAAGGGGATATGACTTAATATATGTTATTTTTTGATGACATTGTTTTAGTGGATGTAACAAAAAAGAATGTTAATGTAAAGCTAAAAATTTAGGGTGGATACGCTTGAGTCAAAGGACTTTAATTGAGTAGGAATAAGACTGAGTAATTAAAATGTAACTTTTCAAGTCACAGGGTTACACCTGATGTGGAAATAAAGATTGTTTTAGAACTTACACCACAAAAATATTGTTTTAAGTACTTTAGATCAATCGTATAAAACAATGGTGAAATAGATAATGAAATACCTCACCATATCAAATCAAATTAGCTTAAATGGAGGAGCGTATCATGAGTTTTATATGAAAAGAAGATACCAATCAAGCTAAAAGGTAAAATTTACTATTTAGCAATTAGTCCAACCATGCTCTATAGAGCGCAGTATTGGCCCATCAAGCAGATGCATATTCATAAGTTATTGGTGGTGGAGATAAGGATGCTCCGTTAGATGTGTAACTTTACAAAAAGAGATAAGGTTAGGAATGTAGTGGTAAGGGACAAGTTAGGAGTGGCTAACCATGATGGTAAGTTAAAGGGGGTTTAGGTAGTTTAGATATGTTAAAAGGAGACATCCTAATACCTAAGTGAGAAAATGTGAGAAGATTGTACTTAGTAACTGTAAAAAAGGAATAAAAAGACATAAGAAGAATTAGGGGAAAGGTGATCAAGTATGATATGACCCTATTAAAGCTTATTAAAGATTTGACCTTTAATAGGAAACTTTAACGAAGTAGTATAAAGTTAAAGGATTTTACATAGAGAGGTCCTTTTCTTTTCATAAATAGGTAATTTTCTTTTTATAAGCCTTTTGAACTTTTTCCTTCCTTTTTCTTTGTTTATGATGTCTTGTATTACTTTGAATACCTTTGCTAGTAGTATTTACCTTTTAGTTTAGTTTAGTTTATTTTCCAACTATGTGCTTATTCCTTTTTTGTTTGTTTATATTTATTTACTTTAATATCTATTTTAATTTTGAATTTTTATATTTATATTTATTTTTAATCTTTATATTTATATTTATATTTGTATTTATTTATGCAATTATTTGTTTATGTATTTGGTTATTTATTTCCTCTTTAAATCATTTTCAATTTTGTTTATTTATTGTTGTTGTTGTTGTTGATGTTGTTGTTGTTGTGATTATTCTTCGTCTACTTCTTCTTATTGTTATTGTCATTGTCGTCGTCGTCGTCGTCATCATCATCATTATTATTATTGTTGTTGTTGTTGTACTACTACTGCTGCTACTGCTGCTACCACCTCAGTTTATCTAATAATTTCCTCCTTTTTATGAAGACAATATATTTAAATGAAATTATGAAAATAAATGGGGCAATATTTAATGTATATTTTGTTTTAATCTATGTATCACTTTATATGAATGATCAAATTTGAATATCATTCTCCATACCTTTTTGTTAACAATAAAAAGGGTGTGATTGATATAAAGTAATAAAAAAATAACACTCCTACCCCCTTCTCAAAATCTTTTTCATATGAGCAAATTTTTTATCTAGGCATACACAAAATCAAAGAGATATTATTATAACGTTCATATACCAATTTAAAATATCATTCAACCTTTCTCTCTTAAGTACATGTGATAATGTTTTCTCTTCTAAAGTATAATAAGTTAATATCCTAAATATGCGATAATGCTTTGACGTGCCTTTCCTCCACTGTAGGCCCTCACCCTTGGCTGATAGCTGGGGATTTTAATGCTATTTTGCATCCTCATGAGGCTGACCCCCTTAGTTCCTTAGCCTTGTAGGGCATGCGGGATCTTAAACTGTGTGTAGATGATTGTGCACTGTTTGATCTGAATGCTAGTGGTCCCACTTTTACTTGGACCAACAAACAAAGTGGTTCTCTTTATGTAGCCCGAAAGTTGGATAGAACTCTCATTAACTCTGAGTGGGCTATTAAGTTTCCCACTTCTTATAGTGTCACTCTTAATCCTAACATATCCGACCATTCTCCTTTGGTGGTTAGGGCCATGCACCTCCTTCCAAAGAGATCCTCCCCCTTTAGATTCTCCAATTTCCTTGTCAATCAACCTTCCTTTCTTCCAACTGTTGCAGAAGCTTGGAGTAGACCGTGTCGAGGTACTCCTATGTTTCAGGTAGTGTCTAAGCTTAAATTGGTAAGGAGGGCCCTCAAATCCCTTAATTCTTGTCAAATAGGTGATGTTAGTGCTCGGGTGGCCAATTGTCAGACGATCCTCAATAACATTCAAGATCAGCTTCGAATTGACCCTCAGTCTTCAATGCTGAAAGATAGAGAATTGGATGCCACTCAGGCTTTACTTAGAGCCCTTAGCGATCAAGAATCCTTTTTTAAGCAAGCCTCCCGTGTTAAATGGCTTCAAGAGGGGGATCGGAACACGAAATTTTCTCACCAAACCCTCATAGCTCACCGGAATCGAAATAGCATTCACTCTTTATGCCTTCCCAATGGTACTAGAATTATAGGGCTTCAGGAGATTCAAACCCAGTTCAGGGATTACTTTCAACTTTCCTTAGGTAGTTCTCATTCTCTTCCCCCTTCTCAAGATTTTGTGGCATCTCTTTTCCCTAGCCCTCTTTTTGATAGCCTCATTTCTCCTCTTATTGAGGAAGTCTCTCCTCAAGAGATTCAATGGGCTTTCAATTCCCTTCACCCCACCAAGGCCCCAGGCCCAGACGGTTTTAATGGTTACTTTTTTCGCCATTCTTGGTCAATAATAGGTCCAGAAGTCACTGAAGCCATTCAAAATTTCTTTGCCCATGGGAAACTCCTTAAGGAGCTCAACTCTACCTTTATCACTCTTATCCCCAAGATACCCCAACCTTCTACAGTACAGGATTATCGACCTATTTCTTGTTGCAATTTTCTTTATAAGGTCATCGCCAAGATCTTAGTAAATAGACTTAGGGAGATTCTTCCCCAGATAGTCAGCCCTAACCAAAGTGCTTTTGTAAAAAATCGTTGCATTATTGACAATATTTTGCTAGCTCAGGAAATTCTTAGGAATTACCATCTCTCCAATACTCATAAGCGTTGTGCTTGCAAGATAGACCTCAGAAAAGCCTATGATACCATCCACTGGGAGTTTCTAATCACTGTTTTAGTCTCAATAGGGATCCCTGGGCAATTTGTGGCTTGGATCCGAGAATGTATCTCCTCACCTTCCTATTCCATCCTTGTCAATGTTTCCCCATCCCAATTCTTTAGAGGGAAGTCCGGGCTAAGGCAAGGGGATCCTTTATCTCCATTCCTCTTCATTTTATGTATGGAAGTCCTCTCTAGATGGTTGAACAAGAGCCTAGATAGCAATCTTGCTTTCCAATACCATTGGAGGTGCAACTCTCTTAAAATTAACCATCTGCTTTTTGTTGATGATCTTATGTTGTTTGTCATGCTGATCTACACTCTGTGTCCTCTTTGTTTGATAGCTTAAGGTCCTTCTTTCTCCTATCAGGCTTAGAACTAAATCCTACTAAAAGCCACTTCTTCCTATCCCCAGAGTCTGTTTTCTTAACTCCTTCAATAGAAAGCCTGTCAGGTCTCAAGAGAGGTAGCCTCCCCATTAAATATTTGGGGGTTCTTCTTATCACTGGACGACTCTCCAGAAGGGATTGTAGCCCTCTTTTAGAGAAACTTGAAGCTAGAATTAATAAGTGGACCAGTAAATCCCTTTCTTATGCTGGTAGGCTTCAACTGATCAATTCGGTGCTGTCATCCTTTTAGGTCTATTGGTCTTCCATAGTTATCCTTCCTTCTTCTATTCTTAAGGAGTTAGAGGCTAAAATTAGGGCGTTTCTTTGGTCCGGGTCGAGTACTTCTACAACCAGTGCTAAGGTTAAACGATCTGACATTTATAGATCCAAAACAGAAGGAGTCTTAGGGATTAAACACTTGCCTACTTGGAATTCTGCGTTACTTGGCAATAGGATTTGGATTTTATTTAATGATCCTGAAGCACTTTGGGTGAAATGGGTTCAATCCATTATATTGAGGCGGGGCAATTTGTGGAGTACTCAATCGTCTAGCACTAGTTCGTG
>JANITX010000004.1:35694168-35711318 GCA_027564395.1 Erythroxylum ulei
AACTATCATACCTTCTCTAAATTCAGTGATATTTTAATCAGTGCAGTCAGTCCGTTCAGTACTCAGCTTTCCGGTCCATATAACCTAGGACAGCCCTAAAGGCATGTACACTAGCACCCGTTCTACGGAAGCGGGATGTTACATTATATGATTTCTATATTAACAGGTGATTTACTTCAGTACTTATCCTTCCCATATTATCTAGCCTAAGGATTGATTATATATTTTTAATAAAAATAAAATAAAAACTAAAACAATTAAACAAATATAAAACAATAATGAACACAAAGATAGTATAATTCACTTAGAAAACTATCGTGATCAGAAATTAGTACTAGGTACCAATTCCCCTAAAACTTTAACATATTGATCTTTTATCATGTAATTGTTTTTTGATTAATTGGCCTATAGAGACTCCTATAGTATACTAATATTAAGGTCTCTAATTGAATTGATCAGGTTAAATCTTATAGGATTGCGTTACCAATTTATGAGTCCCTCTATTAGGTTTGGCCCTAATCTAAAGGATTTATGTCATCCTATCGCTAGAGCTATAATCAAATCCTTATAATTATGATAGATCTTTTTACTTTATAATTTCTCAATCTCTATGTCTGAAATCAGATTATCAATAAAACATGTAATCAAATCACAATAATCAATCATACCAATTACATTAATAAAGGAATCAAATTGTATTAAAGTATTGATATAAGGTTTATCTAACCTAAATACTAACTAGACGTTTAGTTACATATGATCGAATATGAAATCAAGCATAAATTGAAAGAAAAATGAAATGAAAAAAATGTGTTCATCATTCTAAATCTCCTTGATTGTAATATATCAAATGTTCTTGCAATATAGAGGCTTGAGCTTGTTTTTTGATGGGTCGTTTGATGATTTGTTTTTTGTGTTTCCTGCTTCTCTGGACCAAAATCGTCCCTTCTGGATGTTCTCCACGTCTAGAAATCACCTTCCTAAGTTTCTCCCTTTCAATCCTAATGTTGTCTAAGGTTATAATGAGTGTGATAAAAATGAAAATAAAACTAAAACAACAAATTGAACAATTTTCTTATGAATTGATTAAAATTGATATTCCAAAATTAACATAAGGGAATCAAAATAGAGCATTGCCAATTAACAATCAGGAAATCCCACAAGACAAGATTTACCAATTATGAGAAGAGGGGATTCATTCTATCATCAATTGCTACCTTGATTACTTTTGAGTTAATAGGTATCCGTCTTAGAATTTCTAAAGGTTGATTATTCTTTCTTGAAACCTAATTGTTGAACCTTAAATTATAATGCTTAATTGAATGTGAATTTTTTATTTGCAATTTCTCAATTAACAAAATAGCCCATGTTTTAATTAGTTCTTAGGCACTCTAATAAACAATTGGGTCCTCACATAATATCTCTCTTTATATAATTACCGATTTGATGTTTATGTGATCATATAGGTTGTTAATTCTCATTACCCAACCTAATCATGTTATTATCGATTCAATCTCTCAATATATTACTAAAATATGCAAAAACGATAAATAATCACGATATCCAAACACATTAATATCAAAAGCAAACAAATCATAATTGATTCAATAATTAATCCTAAATGAGTTTAGAACATCCTTAAAAAAGTATTCATCATCCTTATATCCAAATCAGACATCATATGAAGTAAATAACAAAAGGAATAAGAAATGAACTTGGAAAGGAATGACAAGGAGTGGCTGGCAACAACTCCTCCTCCTCCTCCTCATCTTCTTCTTCTCTTCTCTCCTCTTCTTTTTTCCTTGGCTTCTTTCTCTTCTTAGGGTCATCTTATTTCCTTTTTTAGTTCTATTGCCTTTTAAGTTTTACCCAGGTCAAAAAGTCCAAAATGACCATCCAAAAATGAAAACTGAAGTAGATCCCCACGTTTCACAATTGTGACCCTTGAAAATGAGCTTTTTCACAATGATTTCACGATCGTGACCCTTCAACATAGCTTCCATCATGATCATGACCCATTTAGTCATGATGTGATCCTTGGTTGGATCACTTTTGTCACCACTATGATAGGGATGTCATGAAATCCATCAATGTTCGGTATTGGTTTCCTTGATTTACTTTTTGATTGAATTCTTGAGGAAACTTTTTTGTCATTCTGTCTTCGATTACTTCTTGACATCTTACTCTTCGAATTGATCATTCCAATTGGCTGATATCAAGTGCTAACATTTCAGCAATCCTGCTTGAACTCCAAGTGACTCTTGTGTTCATGCAATCACAAGGACACAAGAGAGTTGAAAATTACTTAGATTATAGGAATCTAACTAATCCTAACTAATTCCCCAGCAAGGACACCAAAAGTTTCTTGTGCAAGTTTTAAATCTTATAAAACCCCCAATAATTGGCAAGTGCACGGGTCGTAAAGCGTAATAATTAAGGTGTTGATCCCTCAAGCAATTAGTGAAATAATTGAATCCTAATGTTATCTAAGGTTATAATGAGTTTGATAAAAGTGAAAATAAAAACTAAAACAACAAATTGAACAATTTGCTTATGAATTGAATAAAATGAAATTATGAACTTAACACAAGGATATTAAAATCGAGCATAACCGATTAACATTCAAGAAATTGCACAAGACACGATTAACTAATTATGACAATAGGGGATTCATTTTGTTGTGTCCTAAAGGAGTTTAGAACATCCTTAAACAAGTATTCATCATCCTTATATCCAAATCATACATCATATGAAGCAAATAACAAGAGAAATAAGAAATGAACTCGGAAAGGAATGATATGGAGTGGCTGGCCACAACAACTCCTCTTCTTCTTCTTCTAAAATACTATTTCGAAAGGGTTTTTCGAAATTAACCCATTTTATAAAAATTTACTTTTTCCTTTTTCTTCCTTAACCAATAAATAGTGGTGACAGTAAGTTTTTTGAAAACTTTATACTATAAATAAGTCAACCACTAGAATTGGTACCATATGGTGCCTCTCAAATCACTTTAAAAAAAAATAGTGGCGACATTACTTTCTTATGACTTTTCTTACTCAACGTAGCCGACTGCTAGTTTTTTACCATATGATACACTAGGCCTCAACTCATGTAACTGGTTTTTGCATCGCTTATCGGTGATCGGTTAACACTATTTGCGATGCTAGTTCTACATTGCTTACTCGTAATAAGTCACGGAGCTGATTATGCATCCCTTATCTGTGACTGGTTAACCACTATTTACGGAGTTGGTTCTACATAACTTACCCATAATAGGTTAACTGTCATAAATATACTGGTATAATAACTTGTATAAAGCCTGACGATGTACTATAGGCAAAAGCAACTCTTACATTTACGATTTATCTTATTTTTAAACTCAAGTATAGGAGGATTTATAATCGAATTATTTCAATATAACTCCTATTCATATAAAATTTAATTTTCAAATTAGAACTCATATATTGCCAAAGCATACACTTATGCTAGCAATATTCACTTGTAAAATATCATTTGCATAAGACTTTGCATAAATATTCATTTCTAGATCAAATGAAAACCATTTGTATAAACTCAATTTAAAGTACCCTTACAACTTGCTAGTTTTCATAAATAGAACCATTTGAATAAAATCAATTTAAAGAACACTCACTATTTCGCAAACTTATCGCCAAGCACACTTACGCATTCTGTGCCTCTCCTTTACTAACACAAAATGCATTTTGATTAAGAATTTATTTTAAAATTAGTAAATAAGACATTAAAACTATAATTTAGCTTAACCAAATTCGGGATTAGTACTTAATCGAGTAACACGTAGGCTAATCGTATTTCTGCTTACTTTCGTAGCTAAGCTATTGTTCTCTGTTTTCAAATCTAGCTTCAAAAGTCACTTAAATACCATATTTTACCCATTCTAACTTACCAATTTTTTCAAAACACAGTCTCACCCTATTTAATTCACCATATCACATCATGTATGATGAGTCATAGTCATGACCTATGTCTAAAATCTATACCTCCACTTGTTCCTTAATTGTCACATAGAAAACGTTCAAATTAGGTTTTGCGGTCTTCTAGACATTTGTTCCCCCTATGACTCTAGTTTCTATAGCATAAAAAATCATGCCATTTCAACTTATAATTCACATAACATGTACCAAATATCACAAACTGCTTCAACATAGGGGCAATATAATCAGTCTCAAATTTCAATATCATTAAGCTCAAATTAGATCAGGGTCTCTCTAGGAATTTTTATTACTATGTCTTAGGTTTGATCTCCAATTAGAATCACCTAATTTGGAGGTCAAGTGAATCGAGAACTAAAGTCACAATTTCACTAAACATGGCTATCTCTCTTATCATCTTCAATAAAAATTGTCTTTTGAATCATA
This sequence comes from Erythroxylum ulei, assembly GCA_027564395.1. NCBI lineage: Eukaryota > Viridiplantae > Streptophyta > Magnoliopsida > Malpighiales > Erythroxylaceae > Erythroxylum > Erythroxylum ulei. Next base: position 35,698,566 of record JANITX010000004.1, read on the forward strand.
TCACACTAAAAACCCAAGCCATGAAAGATTCTATCAAGCTTGATTATTTGATTTACTTTCTTGATTTCAACCCTTAAATACTTCCAAACTCATTATCTACTTCATGGCAGGTCAAAATCACCATTGATCTTACACCAAAACCATTCTATGCAAAAACAAAAAAAACTCACTACTTTTCCTTCATTCTTTACGCGATCAAGATTTCTTAAAATCCATCTCAAAACCCATGCAAAGTTTTAAACAACCCACTATTGTAGAATCTATAACCTAGGTAGGGTACATTTTAACGTTAGCGGTGCAAATGAAATATTTTGGGTCAAAAACTTCATCATTGAACTTGGAGTTGTTCGTAGCATTGTGAGCCAATAGTATCATACTGCGACAAAAATGACTTCATTGAATAGGCAAAGGAACCAATATCTCATCAACGATCTAAGCATATATTTAAGAAATTTCACATAAATAGAATAGAAAGAAATTGAACTAAAGCGAGTTTCCACTAAAGAGAATCTTGTAGATCCTTCACTAAGCCATTATGTCAAAATAGAAATGATTGATATATGGATGATTATGGTATTAGATACACAGGTTGCTAATTTATAGCCCTACAGCTAGTTCGTTAGACGTAATTTAATATATGACATTGTTATTTTAATTAATAAAGCCACAATTTATATTTATGTATTCTTTTATTATATTTTATGTTTAAATAATAAAGGTAAAATTGCTTGAATAATTACTATGAAATTAAAATTATGATGAAATTATAATTATAAGAATTAATTTGTATTCATATATTAATCCTAAATTATTCCTAGTTATAGTTTTATCAAGATAGGATATTGATAGAATGGTAAAATTAACACAAATTATATAAATTTCTTATAAATAAAATAATTGATTTTATAAGTTAAAGTATGAAGATACATAAACAAATATATGAGTTCTTGTTATAGAATAAGTTTAATGAACTAATCTAATTATAAGGATCTAAATAGTTACTTATGTATTTATTAATTTACTCATTATAACGTTATATGATTGATCCTTAAACTTGAGATTTTCAAAGTATCTCACGTGAGAATTACTATGTTTTGATGCTACCTTTGATTTATTCTATTTAGGATAACTTAGTTGGTAGTACTTAAACATGGTATGAATTTTGTAAAGATATTTATGTAAGTCAAAAAAGAATTGACCACTTTAAAGTAATCAAGGAGAATGTTCTATTATTCTTAATTATTGGTGATCTAATAATTTCTGGCCAGAATGCATTAAGATTTGAAAAGGTATTTTCAAATATCGATTATAAACTTATTAATTAGTAAGAAAGAACATGATTGTGCCTTGGGTTCTTTCTTGGTCGTATTCTCTTATCCCTTTCTTCCTTTTCCTCTCTTTAGTATTCTTCATTGTTTTTCTAGTTCCCCAATCTATCACCTCTATTCCTAGTCTCCCTCATTCCTTGTCCTTACTATGGCCCCTAAATTCCTCTTCTTCTTTGTTCTCCCTCCCCACTTCTGTCGCACTACTTTTATCATGTTCCTTTATAGTTAAGGGCATTTTTTTTCTTCATAGTTTTATTATTGTTTGTGGAACAACCTTTTAAAAATATACCAACTCCTTTAGCTATTTTCCTCTTATATTATAATATCATCTCCCTCCTGGTTATTTTCTAACCAATCTCCAGCTTTTATTCCTACCAACTTTCCCTCCCTTATCAATAGTTCCTCTACTGTCTGCCTTTCCCCTGATTTGTTATATCCCCCTCCACCTAATTCTTCTCTTCCTCCTACCACTAATGAAACTCCATTCCTTTTTATCCTCACTCTTTCAAGCTCTCATATTGTTTGGTGTAACCTCCTATAAGAGTTAACACTTTGCTTAATTAAAAGTAAGTAGTAGGGGATGCTTCCTCCGCTAACCTCCATTTTCCCCTCACTCCTTTTCTAATCGTACTTTTATAGTTGCTCTACCTTTAGTTATTATAAAACCTAGAGCTAGTTCATAGTCATCAACAATGATAGGATATTTTTTAGGGAACAAACTTGCCTCCACAATTGATAATTCTTAGGTTATTCACAATTAGAAATGTTTAGGATAGAAAGAAATTCTCCTTGATAAAGATAACCTACTTATTTTCACCTTTCAATCCAATGTTTTGGTCCTCAAAACCATTGAAGTTTGAACTTAGTGTCGTAATATAATTCCTATATTTCTTTAACCATGCAAACTAGGCCTCAAATTGGACAGTATTAAGCATAATCAAGTCCTCATTTAGGTTAAATTCCACTTAGTACCTCTAGAGTACTAGTCCATAAGGGGTTTAAGTTATTTGAAAAGTTTCCTTAGTAGGCTAATATGCATAAATGAAGTAATAACTTCTAAAAAGAGGATAAGATATGTTAGACTTTGTGTTGATACTAATCTGCACAAAAGTTACAAAAATTCATCCTTTACTAAAACTTAGCATAAATGATTGACTCATTAAAGTCTCATATCAATGGAGGCCCTTTCTAAGGCTCTAAGAAAAATAATGGAAAGCCACCAAAAAGCTCTTTAAAAAGGGGAATGTTTAAGTTAATGATAGTAAACACTTATGAAGAAGGTATAGGGGAAGCTCCTTTGTAAAGCTCCTCCTGTTTTAGATCCCCCTTAATGACTTACCTTTTAGCAAAATCACCCCTCCTTCTATCCCTTGTACTGGAGTTAATGTCATAAATCAACCTACTATGAGGCCTTCTTTAAGGATTGAGTATCTAAAACAAAATTTCAATAAGTTCCTTCAAGATATTAGGTATCTTTAAATACTTATCAGCTCCTCTATAACTTGTGTCATCTACTCTTACGAATAATATCCTATAAATCCCTTCACAAAGCCCTTAAATGGATTGGGTAACTTCTTAAGTGAATCAAGTACCATTTGTTAAGGATTTCAAAATAGTTAACGAAATTAAATCAAATAGGAAGCAAGGCTCCAAAGTTTCCAGATGTCATATTCCCTCATAGTATCCATTCTATCCTGGAATGAGATAAGTATAAATCGCCCTAAAATGCAACAAATGCTTAGAGAATATCTTTTGGAAATAAAACCTATATTTATTGGTTATTTAGAATTCAAGCTAGATATTGAGAAATATAGCAAGCTAAATTTCTTTAAGAGGAATTAGATAACTCTCACTAATCGCCAATATGATCATAATGGGCATTTGGTTATTACTTTTAATCCTTATATGATTGATGTTTCTTAGTCTTTTCCTCTAATCAAATGATGCATCTAGTTATTACCCTAAAAAGAAACAAAATTAGTTTAATTATCTCCTTTATATATGGCTCTAATTCTTTTCATAAAAACTATCTATGTAATAAGCTAACAGATGTTTATACTTCCATTAGTTCCCCTTGACTCATTCTTGGGGACCTTAGTAGCACCATACATATGTCAAAAACGAGGGCAATACATGTTTTAAGAATTTCAATAGGGAATTCAGAGAATGTATAGGTGAAAAAAAGTCACTAATTTAAAGTTTGACATAATTTTTTTTATGCAGAGCTATAAGTAGAATGGAAATTGGCTTATAAAAAGAAACTTGATAGGGTTTTGGTGAATAGGAAATGGAATTTGAAATTTCTAAACGTAAGGCCTCGTTTGGGAATCTTTTGTTTTAAAACTATTTCCATTAACCATTTAGAATGTCGTCTCAATTCGACCTAGGAGGTTCACAATTCATTTTATTAACTTCTTAATTAAAGGAAAAGGGCATGAACAAGATATAATTAAACACTCTTTTATGAATTTTATAGTCAAAAGCTTACATTTGTTACAAGAAATTAAGAAAGGTAAAAAAATGAACTTAAAGTCTTGAAAAAAAGTTAATTCATCAATACTCATAAAGCATTTTTTGAAGCCAAGAGCAAACTTTCTATAGTTTAAGAGGATCTAAACTATCAAATCAATATCCCTTACTTATTAAATAAAGAGAAAATAACTCTGAATTCTCATTCTAGATTTGTAAAATTCTATATCTCACTACTAAGATAGAGGTCTAGAATTCAATGACTCATAGAGGGTGATAAGAACACAAAGTTCTCTTGCAGATAAATCAATGCTAGAAAAAAAATTAAATAGAATCACTTACCTCTTTAAGATCAATGGAATCCTAGCCATTGTCCAAGAGGATTCACTCAAGTAATTACTTATCTCTAAATATACTTAAGTCCTTTATTTAAAATCATTTTACCTTAAAGTTACTTCAAATTATATAAGCCATTCACTAACGATGATATGGGAAGAGTGATATTTGAACTCAAGCTAAGAAAAGTTCCAAGACTTGCTAGTTTGAAAGCCCTTTTGTTTTCAAAAGTCTTGGCTCTTACTTAAGAGAGTGGACTTAATGTGTTCATAAATTTTTTAAGAATACAAAAATGCTCAAAGAAATCAACAAAACCTTTTTTTTTTCTTTTTCCTAAAAACCTTAAATCACTCTTCCGTCATCTATTAATGACATTTTCCTTGTTATAACACCCTATACAAAATCATTGTTAAAATTTTAACCTCGAGATTTAAGAATGTCGTTAAAACCCTCATAACTGTATCATAAGGTGCTTATTTTTTGTTAAAGGTTTATAAAAAATAGCAGCTTACTGGACCAAGAACTACAATAGGAAAACTTTCTCTTATGAATGATGCCATTAAAATGGATTTACATAAGGCCATGGTTCAATCAATTGGAGCTTCATTTTTCATTTGTTGGAAGCATTTGATTTCCCTAGAAATTTCATTGATTATATTGATCTATATATCTCCACATTTTCCTTTAGTGCCTTGGTTAATGGTGAAATAACCAACTTAGTTAAAGGGAGGAAAGGATTAAGACAATGTGACCCTTTATATCTTTATCCATTTATCTTATATATAGAAGCTCTATCTAGGCTACTAGCTTATAATATCAATCTAGACGACCACTTTAATTTCAGTAGTAGGTGTAAAAAAGATGAGAATTTATGCTCTTTAATTTGTTAATGAATTTTGTTTTATTTTCTATAGCTGCTGAAAAATCTATAAAGATCGTAATGTACTCACTTAATACTTTCCCGTAGCTTTCTGGTTTTTCTATTAACAGGAATAAAAGTTGTTTAATTTTTCACTAGAGGTTATTCATCTTACTAGGTATTTGTCTTTGGTTTTAGATATTTAAATTAAAGATCCTCTGTTCACTTATCTTGGTTTTCCTATCTAAACTAATAAGATTTATCACAAAGATTGTCTTTTCACTCCTAGAGAAAATTCAGAAAAGAATATCCAATTGGTGTAGACAAACTCTTTTCTTTGTTGGTAATTCGCAATTAATCAACTCAGTACTCAACTCCTCGCATACTTACTAGTTCTTATAAATATTTCTCTCCAAATCCTTGATTAAAACCATTGATAGGATATTGAGAGTTTTCTTATGGAATGGGCTCTTAAATGCTAAACATCTTACCAATCTGAAATACAAAGAGGGTTGTAAGCCTTATCTGGAAGGTGGAATTAGCATTCAGTCTATGGAACTTATTGACAAAACTCTTTTGCCCAAAAGAGGATGGAATAAACTCATTAATAAGGAAACTTTTTAGTTTAAATGGATATATAATTACTTCTTCAATGGATACAAATTACTGGAAACGAAATCCAAAACTACTTCGTTATAGTTTTGACTCAACACCTAAAGATGAGGGAGCAAATATCTAAATACATCAAATGTATAATTAGCAATAGAGAATTTATATCATTATGGAATGAAAATTGGTGCATCACTGGTCCCTTTAGTAACTACAATTTAATGGCTAGTTTTCTTCATCAATTTCTTATAAATTCTAAGGTTAAAGTTATAATCATGAAGAGCCTAAGTAATTTTTTTAACTAACTATAATCCTAATCAAAACTACTATGATTCTTATAGGTGTCTTATGCATCACTCTAGGAAATTGACGAATAATTGATATAGTAATTCTTTTATATGTAATGCACGAATTCTCATCAGGTGCAGAATCATATGTAATAAGGTTATTTTTATAAAAATATTGGTATTCATATGGTTGGTGGTGAAGAAAAAAACCTTAGAGAAACTAAATTTCCTCAATTTCCCACAAGTATACAAGTTATGTTATTCTCATCTCTTCTTTGTCTATAAATTCTCATCAGGTGTATAACATACAATCCAATCCCTTTGTAACCTTGATGCCACTAGAAACAACCATATGTTAGTCTTGAACTAGCTTAACAATATCAAGTTTTTTATTAAGGAAAAAAACACATCTATAATTTGGCTTTTAGATGCATCATGTACATAGTCTATAAAAAGAGAAACTGTGGGATCTTTTAAAGAAATAAAAAATTATAGAGCTTGTTACTACAGATCTAATCTTATAGACTGTAGAACTACTTTTGTTAAATAAATTAAAAAGACTTTAAATCCTCTCTCTTTTAACTTCTAAGAGAATTTCTACTTGATGCTCTTTATATTCTTGTTACATGAATGGTATTTATTAACATTTAGTATAGCCTCTCCTAATTGGCCTCTCTCATTAGTTGAAATAGTAACATAATTAGGATACTAACATCTTACAATTTCTTCATAACTTTACTAGTAGCTTACTAGTTTCGTTAGTTTGATTATGCTCACAACTTGTATCAACTACCATGTCTTATCTTGCTAGCTTATAAGATTGCCCTTGTAATTCATTATTTTTCCAATATGTTCTTTTGTCTTTTTCTTAATAAAAGGGAATGAACATGATTGAAGTTAGATAGAGTAGACACTAATTCTACACTCTATATCCAATGATGAAATGATTAAATTATACATCACAGCAATACAAGAATAGGTTGAGTTAAACCATATTAACATTCCTAATATTTGGATGGTCGTGACATGTATTAGATGTCAATATTGATTTATGATTATAAATTATTTAATTATATAGTTAAAGATAAATTAAATGATGTTTTAAATTTTATAATTCTAATTATGAATTAATTATAATTTATAATCATTGTCAACATATTAGGAACCTAATAGGTTGCACATAAAGAGAAGCAAAAAATCAATTTAAATTAAGTTGGTCTTAATTTTAAAATTTGAATAACATTCAAAACGCCCTAATATTTTGAAAATATTCAATTTAAACCCTACGTTAATAGTTCCATCAATTTTTTGTCAAAGAAATATACTATGGCATTTTCTATTATTTATTCATGGGCCCTTTTTAGCAAATGTGAAACCCACCTTGCAATGTGGCCAATAGAAAAATAATCCCACCATTTGTTTCTTATTCTTAAACATTATCATTTAACTCAATGGTTGCTCATAAAATTTTTTAATTTCTTTAATTCTATAGCTTTCCTTTTATAATAGTTTTGTAATCCCTAATCTACTTCTTTTTTTTTGTTTCCAATAGTATCCTTATTTGATTACCCTAATTTATTCTTACACTTTTCTTATTTGCTTCTAAAGCTTACATAATTGAAATTGTTCACTTATTGTGACAAATTAGGTTTTTATTTTTTATCTCACTTTTACTTAATCTTTATTGACTTTTGCTTGGATTAGTTAAAGAATTGATCTGCTTATGTCTTACAGGTGTAATAAGACGTTTTTCTTATTTGAAAATCATTGTTCATAAATTTTATTGTTTCCTCATCAAATTGACTACTATGACTGTAATGCTTTCTATTGTCGAATGAAAAATTGTCCACCAAATTTTCTAAAGGAATGTATTAAACATTGTTTAGGATATAGTTCATTAACTACAATTATAAGGTGTAGTTATAAAATAATATAATTAATGCATGAATTCTAGGAACACACTAATTTTCATAGTATAAAATAAGCATGCTCATTTAATTGTTTTACACAATACACCAAATATAAGATGTATTTAAAAAATAACCTACTTGATGAATAAATTCTAGGCAAACGTTAATTTTCATAGTAGCAAATAAACTTTTCCATTATCTTGGTTTACAAAATCAACTAATGATAATAATAATCATGTTTATTAATAAGTCATTCAAATGTCTAGTTTGTTAACTTGCTAGCCACTATTCCAATTATTTTTCATCTTAGTTTTTTGTAGCTTGTAATTATCTTAAAGAGATGCTATATTTATCCTCCAAAGACCTTTTAGTTCTATGAAAATTTGAAAGAGTTTGGAACATCTCCAAATCCCCTTTTTATTTATATTTGTAGAACTAACAACTTTTGAATCAACTTATTAATTAATATGCGTATAAGTATAATATTGATCATGAGCACTGAAGTAAATCACTTGTTATTATAGAATTCACGTACAATATACAGCATGCACAAGAAGGGAGGTTGAATTGTGTATTCTTTTCATGAATACAAACCCCTTTGATATTTCTTTGAAAACCGAATTTTTTCAAACTCTTAAATGAATATCAAAAATAGCTATGTAGTTAAATCGCAAATAACTTCTATATACATATTTAAGAACAATATAAAATAAAGTAAAGAGTTAGAAGTAGACACGACGATTTTATACTAGTTTACCCCAAACCTTGGGCTACGTCTAGTCCTCAGAGTTCGTTTGAGATTTCACTATACTTCTCCAAAATTACAAGTATTCTTTCCTCTCCTACAGAGCCTCTTCAGGTCTCTGACACAAGTATTCTTTTTACTTCTTAGCCTCTTCAGGCTTTCAACCTTTCCTTTCTCTAACTAGAAAGATATTGCGAGCTTTTTGTTACAGTATAGATTGCTCTCGTATATCACACTCTAAATACAAACTTTTTCTATGTAAGTAATAGCTTGAAAGTTTAAAGACCAAAAACTTGTTCAGTCTTCGACTACGACTTGTATTTATAGCCTTCGTCTCCAACTGTTTCTTGGTAACTACTTCTTGTTTCTTGTAAAAACTGTTATTCAGTTCAATTCTATAACTAACTCCAACTGACTAATCGTCCGATGTACTATCGTGCCTTTGTCTTTGTATCGTCTATGTTTTTACTCTTCTTCTGTGTTTTCTGTGCTTCTTCTGTGTTTTCCACGCTTCTTCTGTGTTTTTGACTTCTTCTGTGTTTTCCGCGCTTCTTCTGTGTTTTCGACTTCTTTTTTGTTTTTGCTGCACGCTTAAAACATTTATTAAAACAGTTCATTTATTTCTAATATTATTATTATTTGATTGTCACCAAAATTATTAGACGTGAAGTCATCTTGACTTAAAAATCTCCCCCTTTTTGATGATAACAAATAATTATAATTTTAGAAAGATAAACGAATATTCTTTAGATAATGAATAAGAAGAAATCAAAAGATATACATATGAGAAATGTAATCAATACTATCTTCATTTTCTTGTCTTTGGTCTCCCCATATACTTTCTTTCTTCTGCTTTTGCTCTTCTCCTATCTTTCTTATGCTTCTGCTCTTCTCCTATCTTTCTTATGCTTCTGCTCTTCTCCCTTTATTTGTTATTAATCAAAAAGAACTTTACCGAAGATGCTTCATAATTTTAAAGAACATTCGTTGCATATCAGTGCGGATCAACTTGAGGTCTTCTTCCATAGAAACTCATAAATGAACTACTTCTTCATGTAGATCACCCACTGAGTTATGTAGGTCATCAACCTTGTCATGAACTTCTTCAATTTCCTTTACCAAAGCTTCATGACTCCCTTGTTGTATGTGACTAACTTCTTCCATACCAATATTAAAATCTTGTTAAGGTATTCTTGGTGGAAGGAAGTTTGTAGCAACAGGTGTTTCTAAAGCTAGAATGTCTAATTCTATGATTGTTATAACAGAAGATTTGAAAGATTGTATTCTTTTAGGGAGATCAAGGTCATCAGGTCTAGGTAGCTTTAGAACAGGTTTTCTAAGAAGGTGTAGTACATTTTTAATTGAAGCTATACAACTCAAGGGTCTAAGGTTCATAATCAGATGCACAAGAGTCTCTAAATTGAAACTAATACCTTAAACCTTGATAGTTCTGTACTGTCCTTCTGTTATTCTTCCAACTACCTAGAAAGTTTCATCTGTGGTGAAGTATCCACACTGACCTCTTGATGCTTTTGAGATATGATGTGAAACATAGATTCCTCTTGGTTAAGCTGCATTGCATGCCTCATCTTTGTTCCTCACTTCTGCTTGTATTTGATCTTCTATAAGATCATCTGTATTCCCTTCTAGATACATTTTCTTCTTCCCTTTGCCTTCATTGCGTATAATGTTTGAATGTTTTAGTTATATGTTAGGTACAATCTTGATCACTGTTCTGTTTGTGACTGGATAGATAGTATATCTCTCTTTAATCATCTGCATTAGATATGGTTCTGACTTTTCATCTCGCAAAACACCATATAACCTTTTCTCTCTATGATTCAACAGATGTATTGATCGACTATTGATCAATATTGGTTCAATTTGTACCTTGACTAACCTTCTCAAAGGTTCTCTAATGTTGATTGAGCGTCTAATTTTGACCGGTATAACTTCTTCAATCACCTTCAGTCTTAAATCCTCTTTTCTGATCGGTTGAAAAGGATTAAGATGTGCTGAAGTGTGTTCAACTGACTTTGTCTTCTGTTGAACAACAATTGAAGTACTTTTTTTTGACTTGTCTTCTGCTTCTTACTTTCGTCTACTAGTCTAGACAGAGGTTGTTATTGAGGTTTCTTCCTTTCAAACACCAATTTCCTCTTAATTTCTGTTTCTTTGGTTGATTTTGCTGGCTGATCTTACAAAATTGAGACCAAAGATCAAGTTGCCTGTGGTGCTTTCTTTCCATAATCCACCATGAGTCAACTCTTTTCCTTTCTTTTGTTCCTATTTATGCAAGGTTAACAATCTTGATGACTTCCTTGATTGTTTGGATTTCTCGGAAGGAAGTGTCTCCCCCTTTCTTTTCAAAGACACTTGTTTTTTCAGACTGTCTCACCTGGCTTTCTTCTCTGTGAGAAATTGTCTTAGCTTTCTCTAATTCTTCTTACGATTTCTTCTTTTCTTCTAAACATATTTTTCCTATGGATTGAGGTTTGTTTTCCTTGTAGGAGTAACCTTTTCACTTAAACTGCATTTGACAATATGCTCCCCCTTAATCCTTGATTTTTCCATAGAATCTATATCCTTCTTTTCTTGATTCTTCAAGCCCATTCTACTGATGGTTGATGTATTAATGATGCTTTTTATGTTTATATTCATTTTGTTTCCTCTATCAAAGAAAATTCCAGAATCTCTAAAGATTCTTGTCAATAGCATACCATACGGTAGGGCATTGGAATCTCTCTTCGTCTTCATCATGTAATTGAGAATTAGGTGTGGAAGATCTACAGGTTGATGGTTGAGTAGATGAAACAAGCATTGTTCATTTCTTGTCGTCACAACATTCTTAGAGCCTATTCTTGGTAGAACACAATGAAAAAGTAGCGCATATAGAACCCTAGTCTTTAGCAAAAAAGTTAATGCTTTCTTCTCCTTTGGGTCACTACTTCTATAGAGTTGTCGATTGATATGTGCCTTTTCTACGCTAGCTTGAGTCATCCTTCTTGTGTTATGAGCCACCTTTGCTCTAACAAATGAACATTTACTAACTTTCTCGATTGACTCTAGTGTCACAATGACCGACAATCTATCCATCATTGATACTAAAGTATCGTGTACTACTTTTGCATTCTTCCAAAACTCATATACTTCATACAGATAAACTGTTTCACGGACGTGAAAGAAGTTCTTCCATCCAACTGCATCAATCTTTAGTTCGATGTCCATCTAGTTCTTCTTCAAGGAATCGAAATCAACGTATCTTCTGTAAATCATCGATTACTCCATTTTTGATCTGTAGATAATAAAAACTAAACGTACAAATGTATTTCTCAAGGTAATAATGTTAGTATCTGAAGTTGAGAGTGTGAGCAAAGAGAACTTAATATCAAGAATAGAGTAATGAAATGTTTTGTTGAGAGTTTTGCAAAAGTCAATTTCAGAGTACTTCAAGAGTATTCTAGAGTGGGTGATATTCTAAAGGCTAGGAGAAGATTTACCTTTAAAACTTTCTCTTAAAAGACGTTTGTAACTTACTGTTACTGTTATCTTGAAAAATTACGACTTTTTATCTTCTTAACTAAGAAGATCATCTAGGTCATGACATGTCAGACGATTGGTCACTCAATACTACCATATTCAAGTTTCATCTGATTTCTTTGAACATTTCTTCACTTAACTACTTAGTGAAGATATATGCCCATTGATGATTTGTCTCAACAAATTGTAGACTAATGATCTTCCTTTGTACATAGTCTTGTAGGAAGTGATGTCTAACTTTAATATGCTTTACCCTCGAGTGTTGTATTGGATTCTTCGATAGGTTAGTAGCACTTGTGTTGTTACAGAAGATTAGGATTTGTTCTTCATATATTGAGTAATCCTCTAACTGATACTTGATCCACAACATCTGTGAGCAATAGCTTGTAGCTGACATATATTCAGCTTCTATAGTAGATAGAGCAATTAAACTTTGCCTCTTACTTGACCAGGAAACTAGATTATGGCTAAGAAAGTGACAACCTACATTTATACTCTTCCTATCAATCCTGTCTCCAGCATAATCAGCATCACAGTAGCCAATTAACCTGAAATCTTTACCTTTCTCATTCTTTAAACAAAGATCAGTAGAACCTGATAGATATCTCAAAATTCTTTTGACAGCAATATAGTGAGATTCTCTAGGATCTGCTTGAAATCTTGCACACAA
>JANITX010000004.1:36014295-36031321 GCA_027564395.1 Erythroxylum ulei
ACATGTAAGAGTATGCATGAATATGTCAAAACAATCCTAACCACTCTCAGCCCTTTCCAAATTACTATTCTACCCTTTCCAAATTACTATTATACCCTTCCCATCAGGAGTGGGATGTTACATAGGTTACACACCAAAATTAAGAAGACATTTCCTACTTTAGTGTCTAAGCTCCCCATTCCTAAGAAGTTGAATGATTACAAACCAATATCCTATTGTAATGTGTTATACAAGATCATTTCTAAGATCCTTACCAATAGATTAAAGAATAAACTACCTGGTATAATTAACCAAAGTCATGCAGCATTTGTTCCAAGTAGAAGTATGGGTGACAATATTATACTGGCTCAAGAATTGTTTAAAGACTATAATCATAACGAACATGTAAGATGATTTTACACCTCCTCATGAACCTTGAGTAAATGTCCTCTGTAGCTGAAACATTCCCAAAAGTGCTTTCGCTTCCTCTCCTTAAATTTAAAGTCTTAAGTTCCTCTTTGATTAGGCCTAACTTCTTCACACACAAAAAATCCTAACGCCCTTAAGATTGTATGTGATATTCCTTTTGTGATTGACTTAACAAAATTTCCTTCCTCAATTAAATAGTTATTGGAATTAAAAGGGAAGTACTTTTTGCATTTAGAAAATAAGCTTTTTATTATTACAAGGGAATGATCTAAGAATAGTAGGTTCCAAAAATGAGCTTTGCTCTCAGGGAACCTTGATAACCACTAATCCATACATAAGTGCCCTATTAAGCTTCTTTTTTATGTGCCATCTTGCTCGTTGCTTATTGCTCTAAGTGAATACAAACCTTAAATCAGTTATACCTATCTTCTTAATACATTCTTTAAATTCTATTATGAAATTATTCAAACAAAGATTGCCCTTTGCATCTGTTATGGTTTATCCTATAGTAAGTTCCTCTAAAAAAAACAAAATTTGATTCGTGAATAAAGGAGATTGCAACTTTTAAATTCTCTTGAAAGAAATTTACTACTAAATGCATAAGTTGATCAATGGTTTTGGGAACATGAACCTTAACAAAATTAGTGACAAAGGCAATCAAAATAAGAACATAGTGAAGATGTTGATGATTAGATGGAAAAGACAATTCATTTCTCAAAATATTTAGTTAGATAAGACTTCCTAGTTCAACTTAGACTCCAAGATACCTATTATAGTAGGCTTACTCTTGAAAATAAAGTCCCTCAAAGACTGTTGTTTAGAGGCGAAATTAATGTCCCTTACATTCCATCAAACTATGGACACAATGAGGGATTATTAAGTTAGATCATTTGCATCTATTCTTTGTTCACAACTTTCTACTTCTATTAACTTTAAAATCCTTAACATTCAAATCATTGTTATCCACCACTGTCAAGGAAGGGGGCATTACCTAGGAATCCTCAGAGCTTACTTCCCCTACCATAGTCTCATTTCGTAGGAGGGATCTTCTACTTAGACTAGGTGTATCAAACCTCACAAATATAGCCTCTAGTTTACTTACATCCTCCTTTATATTTTTTTGATACCAACTTATCTGAATTAATCTTAAAAGCAATTGTTTCCATAAGGAACCCTTAATAACTTCCTTACTTGCCACTTGTCACTTTAGATTGGTTAACCAAGTCCATTAGTTTAGAGAATCTCCTCTTACAAATCTCCTTCTAATTGCTCTCCATTGTTTTCCTTCGTCTTTTATGGTAGGTTTTCATTAGTGCAAAACCTAAATAGAGTCTTCAAATAATGTCTCATCTTCCCCTAATCTTATAAGAGGAATGGTGTCTAGCAAATTCTTTCTCTATCTGAACACTCACACATAATCTTATATACCTTACTCTCTTCCTCAAAGTTATTGTTTCATCCATACAAATAAGCTTTTATGTAATTAGCTAATAAACTCAAACCCTTTGCTAACTAATATTTAAGGGGGATATTATGAATAGTAATAAATGTTAGGATGGTTTTATGATTAGTGTCCAAACTAATCTCAGGTTTCAAGAATTTTAAGAATAAGGGAAAATATTTGCAATCACTGTACCTGGAGTTCTTTTGGATAGACGTGGCATAATTTTAGCGGTTAGGCGAATAGTGCCGTATTTCATTTTTCATATGATCCTGGGCGAATTCATCTCGACTCTAATCCAACAATTCCGATTTACGGAAACCATGACCTCAACTGCCGTTTCACCGAATATACCACCTTCTTTCATCCCCAAGCTTGCACTCTGCAGATCTTCGACAGACCTGAAGCCAGTGCATGCCCAATTCATCAAGACCGGCCTAATCCAGGACACTTTAGCCGCTGCCGAGCTGCTCAAATTCGTCTGCCTTTCTACTCGGCCTGACCTCACATACGCAAACAAGTTGTTCGAACAATTGCATGAACCAAATTGCTTCTCTTGGAACACCATCATAAGAGCGTTCGCTGAAACTCATGGTGCTGAGGATAATGACCCATCAACTGCTTTCTTATTGTTTTGCCAAATGTGTCATGATGGTTCGGTGGCACCCAATAGGTTCACTTTTCCTTCCGTGTTAAAAGCCTGTGCTAAAATGGGAGGGATTGAGGAAGGGAAGCAGGTTCATGGGTTTGTTGTAAAATTGGGATTGAATGGTGATGAGTTTGTTGCTAGCAGTCTTGTTAGGATGTACGTTATGTGTGGGGTCATGGAGGATGCACATATGCTGTTTCATAAACAAGTTTTTGAACTTGGCAATGACGGTAAATTGGCGTCGGATAAGAGGAAGCAAGATGGCAATGTTGTTCTATGGAATGTGATGGTTGATGGGTATGCGAGGCTTGGGGAACTTGGAGTTTCTAGGAAGTTGTTTGGCGATATGCCTCACAGGAGTGTTGTTTCGTGGAATGTGATGATATCTGGTTATGCACAAAATGGGCATTTTAAGGAGGCTATAGAGATGTTTCGGGAAATGCAGGTGGGAGAAATTTGTCCAAATTATGTAACTTTGGTTAGCGTTCTCCCTGCAATTTCCCAGTTTGGGGTACTTGAGTTAGGTAAATGGGTGCATTTGTATGCAGAAAGAAATGGAATTGTGATAGACAGTGTGCTGGGCTCTGCTCTGATTGATATGTATTCCAAGTGTGGAAGTATTGAGAAGGCAGTTCAGGTATTTGAGAGTATACTTGATAAGAAGAATACTGTTACTTGGAGTGCTTTAATTGGTGGCCTTGCAATGCATGGGGAGGCAAAGGATGCTCTTGATTACTTCTGGAGGATGCAACATGCCGGTGTGGCACCCAGTGATGTTGTATATATTGGCTTACTGAATGCTTGTAGCCATGCTGGTTTAGTTGAAGATGGTCGATTAGTTTTCAACCATATGGTTAACGTTGTAGGTTTGGAACCAAGAATTGAACATTATGGCTGCCTGGTTGATCTGTTAGGTCGTGCTGGACTTTTAGAAGAGGCTGAACAGGTTATACTAAACATGCCAATTAAACCAGACGATGTGATATGGAAGGCCTTGCTTGGTGCTTGCAAAATGCATGGGAACTTAGAGATGGGAGAACGGATGGCAAAGATTTTGATGGCTTCATTTCCAAATGATAGTGGATCTTATGTGGCTCTATCCAACATCTTTGCCTCCAGAGGAAATTGGGAAGGAGTTGCGGAGATGAGGCTAAAGATGAAGGAAATGGATATAAGAAAAGACCCTGGATGTAGTTGGATTGAACTTGATGGGGTAATTCATGAATTCCTGGTGGAAGATGATTCCCATCCTAGGGGTAAAGAAGTCCATTTAATGTTGGCGGAAATTTCATACAAATTGAGGAATGCGGGCTATCGACCAAACGCTAGGCAAGTGCTGCTCAACATGGATGAAGAAGATAAAGAAAGTGCTTTGCAATATCACAGTGAGAAGATTGCAGTGGCTTTCGGTTTAATCAGTACAGCTCCTAGAACACCACTTCGAGTTGTTAAGAACCTACGCATTTGTGAAGACTGCCATTCTTCTATGAAACTAATATCTAAGTTGTACAACCGTAAGATAATTGTAAGAGACCGCAAACGCTTCCATCACTTCGTCAACGGGTCGTGCTCCTGTAAGGATTATTGGTAAATAATTTGGACCATATCTTCTGCGAATGCACAAGTAGTTTCTCTTCAAAACCAAGTAAAAGCATATATATATAAACGAATGGTTTATCGGGAAAACTTTAGTTTCTTTGTTTCAACAGATCTCTTCATACTTAATTTACAAACACATTGACAATGTCTTGGTGAACTTTGAGGTTAGCTGTCTAAAGGAAAGATCGTGTCTAATGAAATCAACGGAGGCTTCTTGACAATCAGGACGAAAACTAATGTAAGCTTGGGGTCGAAACTAATTTCACTGGTCTAAGGCCGCATGTTGTTTGGACCTTGATTAGCCTAGACTTTAAAGCAACAGTGTCTGTCGTTGTACAAGCATCGACGTCTATAGAAAACGATGTTAGCATAACGGGACTGTATCAGGCCGTTGGATATTTAGTGCTCCAACTCAGAAATTAACAAATAATAAACTGACCAATTTTTAGAGTTTATTTTTGGTTGAAAAATAAACCAAAAAATTTTGATTATGATAACAAATAGCATATGAAATCAGGGCTTAAAGCAAGTCAAACCAATCCCTGTTCTGCCTATAACACACACACATGCGTGCACAAATACAAGCCATCAAAATATATATATACATATATATGTTTAGTGTTCATCTATTTCTTAACCCTTAAGCATTCGTAAAGCGAATGCACAAAATATGTTTGTGAAAATTTCTCAAAGGCATTATTATCACATTGATTGATAACCAATCCAAATAGTCATACAACTTGTTTCACATAAATTCATTAAGAACTTGGCTGTAGAACCTAGTTGCAACATAATGGAATTGAAGGTACTTATTTATCTCAACTTAACCTTTCTAACTAGTGGTATCAAAGAAAACAATAAGGAAATGTTGGTGATCAATGGTGGGAGGAAACATAGAATAGTTGAGAGATGCTTGGTTGAAGAAACTTCTTAAACTAATACTGGGAAAAGAGGGATTCTCTATGAATGACTATTTGGTTATATTTATTGCATGTCTGAGGTGTTACAACATATACAAAATCAATTAGAAGACATTTTTAGAGAAGCAAATAGTCTGGTTGGTGTAATAGAGTATGCTTTGACTCTGATTTGTCCCAATGTTGTTTACAATAATGGACCAAATTGGACAAGCTTGAATTCTCGGAATGTCAAAATATTAGAAAATTTTGTGGGATATGCATTAATATTTCCATACTACAAAGGTGTTAGTGAGTGGATAAGATATTGGTGAGTAGCATATGTTTGGTT
This sequence comes from Erythroxylum ulei, assembly GCA_027564395.1. NCBI lineage: Eukaryota > Viridiplantae > Streptophyta > Magnoliopsida > Malpighiales > Erythroxylaceae > Erythroxylum > Erythroxylum ulei. The sequence goes on from JANITX010000004.1 coordinate 36,019,641, forward strand.
GATGGTGGTGAGTAAGGATTGACAATGATCTCAATGCTAGTCGTCCATAAAAGAAAATTTATATACAATGAATTGGACTATGCAGGGAATTATCCATAAAAGAATAAGTTGAATGCATTACTTGCTAAAGAGGAGGACAATATTGAATTAGAGATTTTTCAATATATTTGTAGTGGAAAAAACACCCAAAAGTGAAACTTCTAGGACTTTTGATGAATAAAACAGATTGATACACATCAAAGTGGGATATAACAGGGGAAAAGTTCAAAAAATAACACTTCCTTGGCTTCAGATGTACTTATAGTTCCATTTTGTAGATGTTCTTATTGTCCAGTGGGTTAGCAGGGGCTATCTCAAAAATTATTCGAAGAAATGATATGCATTTACTTGATCTTTGGTATGCATTTACTTGATATTTGTAAGAAAAAGGGGAATTACTTAGCCAACTTTGGAAGTAATTTGCCAATGTTAAAAACAGTGGGCCTATTCGACAAACTTACTAGCCATTTAATTGAGTATGCATGATTGAGTTACTATTTTATTGTCTTGTTTTTTTTAATGGTTTCTGAAATTTTGGATGTAATAATTTGACCAACTTTTGCATTATTCTGATATTAAACGAAGAATTAAAAGAAGAAGTTTAATATTAGAACAAAAAATTATAAATGCTTAAGTTATGAATTAAAAATATATTAACTTAAGTGGGTAATTACTTGTTGGATTTAAATAATATATTTGGATGATTGACTTATTGAATACAAAAGTTAGATCTAATTTATTATTTGACTTGATTTTAAAACCTATTTGTTAATTTTAGCAACAATTATTCAATCAATTTGTTTAATCATACATAGGAAATTAAATTAGTGAAGTTAATTTCTCAAGAGCTAACTACACTGATTGATCAAACCGTTTTTTGCTTCCAATTAAATTAGTTTACTTTTTAGTTTATTTGTCTTACTTTCTTTAAATCCTTTCAACAAATTGATCAGAGTGTTTAGGATTGCATTTGCTTTTATTCAAAGTTAATTTGAGTGGACCAATTTTATCTTTTTAAGAGATGACTCTGGATATTCAACTACAATTACCTCGTATACTTGCGAGTGGGATATCCCAAATTTTTAGAATTTATTTTGGCACAACAAATACACATATACATCTTATATAATATAACTCATTTATATGATTACATAATTCAATTTCATCTAACACAATTCATCAATAAGTTACAAAACCAGCAATCGAAGTATTCAACATACATAATTACATAATACAAGTATACTTTATATAATTACATCATTCAACCATAAACTAAAGACATACTCTCACATGTATAACATATTCAACTTCAATTATAACTCACAATTATAAGTTTACAATTTACTTTATGTAATCTCATAATTCACAGTTCCATTTGTAATGCTTATAATTAGTTTGTTTTCTTAACTAATTTTAATGAACATTGATTCTAAAATCCTAATTCTTAACTTTAGTTTAACAATATTTCATTTGTCAATTTTAATCTACATCCTTAGTTTTTTACTCAATGCAGACTTTCTTTATAAATTAACAATACCTAAATTATATTAAAATTGAACCAACTTATACAAACAATCCGAAGTTTCAAATCCAAATTTTTGAATGCATTAATTTTCTTCATAAATTGACAATGCATTGAAATTGAACAAACTCACAAAAATAATTCCAACTTTCAAACCCAAATATTCCAACTCACATAAATAATTCAAACAATTTCAACATCACATAACACACGTGCACAAACAAATATAATGCAATAGCAATTTAGAGCAAAAAGGCCACGCCAAAAAACAAAAGAGAATACAATTAAAAGTCAGGTCGGTTAAGTTCGGTGCAGGTTAGCTGAATCTGAAAAGTTGAAATTCCAAATCTGCACTTCACACTCTCGAAACGCATTCAGCAGTAGATGGTTGGAGCTTGGAAGAAATGGAGAGCGATTGGGCAGGGCTGGCCGGTGGTTTGCTATGCGCGAGAATCAAGGAAGAGCCGAAGGGACGACGTGAGCCATGACCGTAAGTAAGAGATGATGGTGGGCCAATGGGGGACTCTCGAGTGCGTGGTGGAGAGTCACCGAGGAGGAGAGTGCGTGAGGGAGATAAAAAATGTGAGAAAGTGAGAAACAAGATCTATTAGAAAGTCGCCGGATTTTTAGCAAAATAGTCCTTTAGTTTTTTTGAAGTTTGCATCCTAGTCGATATTCGAAACTCTTAACCTCGACCATAACATTCAAGCGACTTAAACATAAAAACAGCTTTGGTTAAAAGCACACATTCCGATAGATGTCAGGCATGGTACTCGTCATGCATGCAAATGCCATAAGAACAAATTGAAAATCCAACAAATTCCAACTTTCACACTCTGAAGACCAGTGTCGCTAATGGAAAAAATCAACATTAGGTACAGATTCTAGCAGAGAACAGCTAGACATCAGAAGGCATGAATCAAGCATTAAATTGGGGAGATTGCTCGTATTTTACATAGGATATACAGCGGGTGTAATAAATGGAGATAATTACAAATTGGGGAAGAAGCGCTCTGATTATCCGGGGAAGATCTTGGTTAGTAACACCAGTCAGAAAACCTTTTGTACTTAGAAACAGAGATTAGATAGCACAAGAACAAATTGAGATCAAAAGGAGATTTACGAGCAACCAAAACACCGCCTAAAAGACAGAAGGCTGGACTGTTCCGGGGCTGGCTCCCGCTGGGGCTTTTTTGGAGGGAGGTGCTTAAGAAATGCTTTAACTGCTCCAGTTACGCCATCCTCATTCTCCATGGCCTTGGCCAGCTCCACAGCACGCTCTTTTACCTGGCACAGCAAATTTGTTAGGCAATGTCCTGTTGGCTAATTGCACTAAAGATTAAGAAGTCTCTCTCTGCTCCACAGAATAATAGATCATATTAACACAACTCCCATTTCTTTATCAGAAGCAAAATTTGAAATTTTAGCAGAGCTCATAAGCAAGTGCCAAGTTCGACTGCTTAACATGCTATGTTAAAAAATGTAGTAGTTGAGAATAAAGGCATCATCTTGGGCAGCCACTTCATGGAAGACTATTATTTCTTTTCTTCTTTGAAGTGCTTGCCATTCTAGGGAAAAAGACAAGATTCCAGTATCATGAAAATAGAGAATCCTTCGTAGCTTGCGTTCTCAAAGATTAGAACGTAACTCTTCAAGGGAAATTTGTATCTATTTTTCATAATATTATGCATAGATCAGATATATCACGGCGAATTCAAATTCATTCTCTTATCTAATTGAAGAGTTTCAATGTAAAGAAGGGTAAATTTGGCTATTCTTTCTTTTGCCACCTATGCATATATCAACTCTTCAATATTTCCAGCCTTTGGAAAGTTACCTCTGGATCAAGCATGAACTTTATTGCACCAACCAATTTGGAAAGTGAGAACTCATCAACTGGTATAGGTGGAGGACCTACTCCCCTGGCATGCACTCTGTCACCCCAGAAAGGTTGGTCACCAAAGAAAGGTACAATCGTTGTCGGGCACTAGAATGCAGACAGAGTATGAATTATAATAAGGCAAGAGCCTATACAAAGTTCTAAAACTTATAAAATAATATGGTGTAGCCATTACCGCAGCTTTAAGACCAGCAGCTGTCGTTCCAGCACCTCCATGATGAACCTGAAAGTTAAGTGGACAATTACTAGAATTGCAATCACCATTTAAATTGATAAGCAAAATGGTGAAGTATATACTTCAATTGGATACACCAACAACTATTCCAGAGAAATAAAAGCATGCCATCTGTATAATACCAACATAATTCAAGCCATCATAACATTCAGGAAACAAGTTATTCCATATAATAAGATTTAAACCAAGAAGATTACAAGTTAACCAATGTCAGTTCAGCTCATAGGCTAGAATGTTTGACCTAACTTCATCTTTTTTAATCCACCGTCCAGATGCATTGATTTTAAAGACAAACAATCTATTTAGAAATGATTTCAAGACTTCTACAAATTTCAAGATCATTAAAACTTACCACTGCTTTGCACCTTAAGAATAACCAATCATGAGGGCAATTATCCAATAGGTATATGGAGTCCTTTGGTTCCGACACTGGGAATCCATATAAAACATCAGGTACACATATTATAAAAAGATAATGCTATAAAATAAAAATACAACACGAGAAGAAAAGAACTTACAGTCACCCAAGCCACCCCAGCCTTTGTTAATGATGCCCCGCTGTCCAGTTTGTTCCAATGCATCCACAATTATTTGTGTCATTTTTTCTGGTTCTTGAACAGGCTGAAATGGAAAAGAAGCCGAAAAAACAAAGAAATAAAATGAAAATGTTAATTAAATTGCAAATATCCATATGTTATCACCCCCAAAAAGTCACTTCAGCAATCACTTATAACATATTAAGAAAGGACAGCAGCGTGATTAAACAGATGCTGATAAATAATATAAATCCAATGCATATCAAGATAACAAGATAAATGTCTTGTATGGCAGGTACATTTAAATGTCAGTTAAAACAAACCAAATTCCAGCATTAAAAATATTTCCAGATCAACGCTTTTCACAATTCAGCTGCATGCCAAGTCAAGATCAAAGTACAGTTCACGACAGGATGAGATAAAATTGATTGGAGCCTGCAAACAGTGGGATAGTCCCAGTGTTCAAGAATTTTATGATCGTCACTGGAAGAAGAAAAAAAAATTCAAGACTAGAAAACAAAGAGTTTGGAATTAAGATGCAATAAATGATAACAACATCCATCATTCAGGAAAAGAGAAGAAGAGAAGAACAAAAGTTGCAAAAGCAAACTCACAAGGCTTCCAAATCCAATATAAATAGGTTTAGGACCAGCATGAAGCCATTTCACTAGTGATTCAGGAGGTTCATAATTTGAAGCTAGATCAAGAAAGCAAAATCCTACCACATCAACTTTGGGTCCCCAATCTGAAAATAAAATAAAACAAGTTCAGAAATCAATATCTCTGTATTAAGATGCATGCCTTTTCATATCATAACAATGATGCATGTAAAAGCTGCTTTTGGATAACATAATGTAGCCATAAATAAACTTGACCGTTGGTGAAGTTAATCCAAAAATAAACTTAACCGTTGGTGAAGTTAACTTATAATAGACACTTAGGTAACTGATTGAGTTTGGTAGATAAACTAAATGACAAAAGGAGGAGGCCTGTTATAAGAAAAACCATGTCATCACCCGAGAACCGTTTGCAAATATTCGAGCGCTGAATTTGTTATGGGAAAGATAGAGAAATGATTACAGAGAGAGAAACATCAAAAGAGGAAATACATTGTTCATCATTTCAGACAAAACGTACAGTCTACTGAAACCTACGAAATATATTGACTGTTAAAGTTATCCCCTATACCCGCGTACATGGAATCTTCCCTACTCTTATTGCTAAACGCTGCGTAACGCCTTGCGACTCCAGTACTGCGTCGTTCCACGTTCAGGTTCCTTCGTCCTCCGAATTAGCTATAACAAGGCCCTTGTATAGTAAAGGAACTCCTTACTGATCTTGTAATCCAGAATAGATGAGAGTACTCTGAGAAAACTTGATCAGAGCTCCTGATCTGAACTAACAAAAAATTATTCAATTCAAGAACCATTCGACTGGTTTGAACATGCAAGTAAATGATTTTTTTTTAATTTAAGTTAATTCTTTTGATTTTAAAATTATTGTATCTCAGTTATACTCTAACCCTCATAACCTAGTTCAGGATTTCAAGACATTGGTAAGAAGTACCCAATTCAAGATTATGAATTCATGTTGAACGTGAACACAATTTAGATTTAACAGCACCAAATTATTGGTCTTGAAGAATATTAATGATAGTTGACCTAGCTAATAAGCGCACATCGTTGATTATAACGGTTAATTATACAAAAGAATTTTACCTAGCTAATAAGCACAAGTCGTTGATTATAAAGGTTAATTATACAAAAGAATTTTACAATTATAATCTGCACTTTAAAAAAGTAACGAAATACTCAAAACTTTTTTTCTACAAAAATAGCCTGACATACCACGTTAGCTGTAATAAGTTACACATGGAATGTCAAATGTAAGTAAAATTATATTATAATTAAATTAAATTAAATAATATTAAAGAAAACCAAAAAAAAACCACCCTAACCTAACTAAAGTTTCCTTTCCTCATCTTTGTCCCGTTTGCTCCAGAAAGTGGCTTCATCAAAATTCTAATCCATAGCCATTAAACCTAGTGGCCTAGATCTTTCTTGGAATATTTGGATTCCCAGACATGGCTATGTATCTTGCTGCAATTGCATACTTAATATTTCATGCAGTAGGGAGAGTACAAGCCTTGTGCCGATGGCAACTGAAAGTTGTCGGGAAAACGAGTCGAGAGATGCACAATTGGAATGTCTTCCCAGACTAGACATAGCGTCCACGCAGTTGCCCCATAGAATAGGGACTAACTAAGATTTGAGTAAAATCTTAGGAACCAATAGACATACCATAGAACATAGGGGGATAATTTGATGAAGCCAATTGCTAGATAATGAGTGCAAGCAGATAGGATAAAGATGGAGAAAAGGAACTTGGATTGGAATAGTTTTTTTGGTTTTATTATAATATGATGTGGAATTTGAGTTATACCTGGCCTCCCATGTACATCTTATTATAGTTGATGCAGCTTACCACATCAACAGTGTCAGATTATTCTTGCAAGATATTTTATTGCATCTTTTTAAAGTTCAGGTAATAATTACAAAATTTAGTCAAGTTTAAATTTTTTTGATAATTAAACCATTATTATAAGTTTTCAAATAAGAGGAAAAATGTTAGCTTTAATTCAGATTAATTAGGGCCTGTTTGGTTTTGTTTTTTTGTTGTTGTTTTCATAAAAAGTTTTTTCTTTGTTTTTTTGTTTTTTTCATAAAAAAGAAACAGATGCTTCAAGCGTGTTTGGTTGAAACTTGTTTCCATTTTTTGTTTTTAAAAATAAGAAAATGGCAACAAGTTTACAAAACATAAAAATCACGTTTTCATGTGTCTTTAAAACAGGTTTTTTTGTTCAGAAAAACATCATATTTGGTTTCTCTGCATTGACTTTAGCGTTTTCGATGTCTCCTGCATCTTCTATGTTGCAATTTCTCTTGGTATACCCTTTTCCTGTTTGTTTTCATATTTGTTGCTTCATTTGCTTTTCGGTTCTTGTTCTTACTTGCCTTCAAAGCTTTCTTTGCAACTAGAATTCAACGAAAAAACCTACAATCAACGAAAAAACCTACCACCTTCACTGCCTTCTCTTCCAATCATCTTCATCTCCTAAAACAATCATTTAACCGAATCCTTCAAAGAACTGTAGCATAATTGAAAATAAATATATTGTTACCATAGCACAATTGAAACTAAATTCTTAATTCATCAACTTCTCTGTTTGTGTTGTTTTCTTTCAGTTCTCTTGTTTGCGGCGTGTTAGACTTCCAGTGTTGTTCATGGGGCTATTTAAGTGGCAAAAATGTAAAGAAATGCCTCCACCCTCGTCATCCTCAATGCTACAGGCCTCATGTTGTTTCATTACAAATTCCTTCCTCTCCCTGTTGTCAATGGAGTCCAACTCTCACAAGGCCCTCTTTTGCTTTCTCCGCCATCAATTCGCTATAACCTCTGTCACTTCCAACTCCACTTCTCCTCGTCCTTGGCTCAGTTTTGATGGTTTGACACTTGCAAGCTCGTGTCCTTTGTTCCTAATTCTCACAATTGGTTCTGGTAGTGGTGGTCATAGATGCTCATTTTAGAAGTTTATGGAATGAAAACTCTATTGTTAAGATTACCAACTTTTAAGTAGTGCAACTATACCCCTATTTAGTGAAAACTCTATTGTTAAGCCATTAACTGCTAGCCTCGACATATATTCGGGTCAAGCTATAAGTGTCTTTTTCTTCAATTGTGCAATCAAGCCTTCTTTAGTTGCCACTACCTACACACGCCAAAGCCAACTGCCGCTTCTCCAATTATGGAAACCAATCATCGACATCCCACATGGAAATAGTGCTCATCACTTCTAGTTCACAAGTCAATCCAACTTACGTGACACCCTCATCTTATGGAGTTGTTTCTTCCTTCTCTCATCAGTCACTCACTACCGACGAAATCTCTAGAAACCTTTATGGTTCTTGAATCTGACGACGTGTAATGAATTCAACTGCCCATAATATTTCTTGAGCGATGAGTTCTTTGTGGGAAGGTTAGGAATCTAGTTGTTTAGGACAAATATGGCTTTTACTATTCAAGTAACTCAGTGGTATACCCACTTTCCAACAGTATTGTATATAGTATTGATCGATTATGTCCATTCACCTAAAACTTTGGGCTTCTTTAGAGTAAACTCGTCGAGAGATCTTAGCCAATACTTGTGTGTGTACTGTGGATTAATAAACATTTGAAGATGAGAAAACACTATGGACCCTTTGACTTGGTCCATTGGAGTAATTACTGCATCAATGGTTCGTATTGTAAAAAACCATGTGCTTGCATGAGCATGGCATGCATCATGCATATATTATGACCTTGCTTAAATTTACACTTTTATTTTTATGATATAGAATCAAATGTTTAAAAGAAAGCTTATGTACCGTAGATGAATACTAAATATTGTTGATGTTTTTATAGAGATTGATTTTCATTTAATTCTTAATTCAACTCTTCTATCATCTCCATGCATACCTTTAATATTGTTGTCTCATGTTTATTTTCCAAATCTAGTTGGAAGAATATTACGGCAAGTCTTCAAACAAAATTCAATAAGCATACTAGTGTTCAATTGAAGAAAAAGTATAATAGATTAAGAGCTAAATTGAAGAATTTCAATCACATACTCAAAGAAACAGGAATCGATCACAACTCTTTTACTGGTGAAGTTAAGCCTACAAATAAACATTGGTAAAACCTATTTAAGGTAAAACATGTCTTTGTTTTACTAATATACCTTATTATATAATATTTGTTCTCATGTTTCTTTTTCATCATTATAGGAGCATAAAATAGCTCACAAATTCAAGAAAAAAGGATATAAGGAAAGGTTGCCATGGTTAATAAAAAGGCAAGCAGACTCTTATCAAGAAAAACACAACCACCAGATTAAAAGCAGAACAGCAACTGTATGATACCCTGTCGAGGATAAGTCTCTTCCTTGTGCTGGCGTAGGTTCTCTAGAAGAAGGGGAGAACACGGCCAAGGAAAAAGAGGTGGCTTTCCCCGTGTCTCAACCTCTGACTAAATCTTACGCATATTCTGTAATTGTTTTCCCTCGTTTTGTTTTTCTAGCTTTAACCTTTATTTTATACACTTGGCAGCATCCTTAGCCTTGGAATAAGTTTGTCAAATAGCCTCACATATGGCTTGAGCTGTTGAGAAAAATATGAAGGTATCACTAATTTTGGGTGTCAATGAACTCCATAGTCAAGACATTATGAGAGAATCCTCCTAATCCCACGCATCAAAACTTATTTCTCCTTGCTTAGGACTACTTCCCAATAGGTGATTTATTTTTCCTTTTCCACTTAAGGATTGTTTTGACAAGTAGGACCATTTCAAATAGCTTTTTCTGTCCAAACAATATACTTTTGGTTGAACCTCTTCTATTTGAGGATTTGAGATTGGGGTTTTATGACCTCGGATCTGGCTTATATGGTTAAAATTATAGGAAAATAAAACAAAGGATGAAAAGATGCAACAATAAAGTCTGCAAAATAATATTAAATTGCAGCAATGAAGGTTGCACAATTTGAAATTGCAGCAGTGAAGGCTGCACGATCTGCAGTTGAGCAATGAAAGCTGAAAAAAATTGCAACAAAGGCATCTCAAAAGGTTGAAAATGCTAATGCTCTGATACCATATTACAAATTAGGGTTTAGGGAGATTCTTCTCAAAGTACAAAATACATGTTTATATAAGCATTTTCCTAAAAAAAAAAAGATTCTGCTTTTCTAAATTATCTCCTAAATTATAGACAATAAATTAAAATATATAAATTAGAGACTTCCTAAAATAGTCCCTAAATTATAGACCATTAATCTTTCCATAGTACCTTCAATCGGCTTTGTTGGTTTTGACTGTGTATTTGGCATCCTCCTAGCTCAACGATTCAAGATTTAGGTTGGCATTCCCTATATGTCACCACAGCTGCACTTTTGTTCTATTTGATTGTCCTTTAGTTTGGCAAAATTCATTTTGATTGATTGTTTATAGCCTGCCACAACTCAACCAACGCTTAAATTAACTTCTACTCTGGCCATACCCTGGACCATGCTGACTTCATCTTAAGATTTATAGTCAAACTTACCATGATGTTGGGTCTTCTCAAAGGAAATCTAACATGAAATGAACTTATGGATGAAATAAAACTATGAGATCTACCTAAAACCTTTCCTAAATTTCCTTATGCATGCTCATTGCCTTGAATGGTAGTCTATTGCCTCAAACAATTTCTAATCTAATTCTTGGATTATTGATTCTAGTGCAACATACCACATTCCATATAGACCTATGCAACTTGTTTCTTATAAACCAAGTTCTGATTATTACAGCTAGATCAACCATTACTATTGTTGGCCAAGAGAGCATTCGCCTCTCATCTTCTCTTATTTTAAAAAATGCCTATATGTTCCTACCATAACCATGAATCTAATTTCACTTCTTAACTTACAAAAGATCCTAATTCTTTAGTCACGTTCATTGACATGCATTTCAAAATCGAACTTTAGGAAGATTATAAATGTAAGGATTCAAAATCGGTTTTATCTTCTTGATACCATGGAATCATCCACAAAAGCAACCACCACCTTTTACTATCTCAAGGTACGTCCCCAACCAATAACTTTGAGATTTGTCTTCGACACCAGCGTCTAGGACATCCTTCTCTTTATAACCTTGAATATATGTTTCCCTTCCTATTTCATGGTACTCACCTAATGACTTTCATTGTGAAGTATGTCATCTTGCTAAACACCTTCATTCCCTTTCCATAATTCTTCAATAAGAAGACGAGAACCTTATGATTTAGTTCACTCTAACGTCAAGGGTTTATCTAAGATTTGAGGTTCAAATGCAACAAAATGGTCTATAACCCCTATTGATAATTACACTCGAGTTGGATACAAACGTGGGATATAAACAACGCCAAGGTCACCATACCTATCTACTCAAAGGTAAGCTCGTTTCCTTATTGGTATACGTGGATGATAATAATATTATAGCAGTTAAATAAGGGAGCTTGGAAGTTGAGTTGACTAGGGAGTTCAAGATCATTAACCTGGGTAAGCTTAAATACTTTCTAGGTCAACATACCACATTCCATATTGACATAGAATGTGTAGGTTCCTTAAAAGATGGAAGGTTTATGATTGAATATTATGTGCTCCTAGGAGGAGATCTCATTTTTCTGAAGGAAAAAAAAACAACCTTGATGTCCGTTGCCAAATCACAGCTCAAAGCAATAACTATGCAATTTGGAAATTATTGTGGTCGAAAAGCATTCTCAAATATAGGAAGATAAATGGAGAAAAGCATATGAGACTGTGATGTGTAGAGAATCCCATAATAATAGATAGTCCCTTAATTAAGGGATTATCCTTATAGAGTATCCTTAGCTGTAATATC
>JANITX010000004.1:36346623-36358452 GCA_027564395.1 Erythroxylum ulei
TGGGAACAATTGGAAATGAGCAAAAAGTATATGGTCCGATCAGGCAGATATGGATTCACTACATTTGTGTTAGTGGAGATCATTGATGATGATAGCAAGATTGTAATGAGATCAATATTGTACCGTAACGGTCTACGTTTAAACCAAAGAGCAAAGTGATTCTAAGGTTAGGAAGAAGTAGAAATGGTGAGACGAAAGAGTACAGATAAACTGAAATGGACTCGTGAAACGGTTATGATCATGAACGCATGAGTTTAGGACCAAAATGGTTATGCGAATTTTATTTTAAGAATTTATAAATCAGTATAAAGGGATATTCGGAGACTGGAAATTTCTACTGATTGTGCATCAGAAATTTTGGATTGGTTGACTATATAGATATATGGAAAAAGAAATAGTAAATGGATGGATAAACAGATAAAGATGCAATGACTGTAATATGTTATGGTGTTTTGGTGATATGTCTGCGAATGTGATATAAATGTGAATACCCTATCCAGGATTGAGAGAGGAAAATAGAGAGATAAGTAGCAAAAAAAATGAGACTAAAGTGTATAAGCCAAGAGGATAAAGGTCAAGTTGGCACGTAAATGATATGAGAAGAAAACTATGTGAAAAGAAGTACAATGACAAGTGGGAAATGAAACAATGATAGTGATAGTGAAACAATGACAATGATAATGAAACAATGATAGTGCTATATGAAAAGAGTTGTCGCATTTCGGTTGATTTACTTTGGGAGGAAATTAAAAGTGTAAAAGTGTTAAATGATATATCATATGTGAAGAATTCGAGGAAAGAGAAAAGATATGTTTATGGCATAATTCCTCTATTCGCGGTTTGGCACAAACGGAAAGGAGTTTTGTGGAATTCTGAATAGTATACGCTACTATTTCGTTTCTGGATGAGACGAAATGATTTCTGGTGATGTATATATCAAGTATAAGTGTCAAAGAAATTGTATAGTGTCTCACAGAACCTTAGTGCAAAGGATGTTCCGCTCTTTCAAATTATGGTATAAAATTGCTCTTATTGAGATAGTGCGTATAATTGAAATTGAGCTTCTTGAGATACTACGAATGATTGAAAAGCAATTATGGAAACTAGTTGGTTGACGAGAAATTCGTGAACAGTATCAATGATTGTAGCAAGACATTTTCTTTCAAAAAAAGAATTTCCCTAATTGAGTTAAGATGAACAGACGATTCAAGTTACTAGTTCATAGTGATCATGACGGGAACAAATCGAAAGTAAGTATGTACGAATTCACTTTGGAGTAATATCTCAAGAGGATACTCAGATATCACCAACGATGTCGGGTTCGGATCACGCGGGAGTGGGGTGTTACAGCTTGCGTGATAATACTTGCAAAGGACTGGAGGAGTTTGGAGGGGGTAGGGGGTGGCTGAGGTAAATTTGGCTAAATACTGCTTGGTACAACAATGTGTATAAGGACATGCATCTCTTTGAATAGAAATAGATGGTGAGAAGAATAAATATGATCTATCACACAACCGCTTGTTAAGGCGTGTTCCTTGAAAAATCTTTGATGTTGAGAAAATGGTACACGGCCAGATAGAGATTACATCAAGTGTTGAAAAAGAATTCAAAGGATACACGCTTAGGACATGGACGTATCCTTAAATAAAATAAGATATTTTTACTTAAATACATATCTTACAACTGGGACGTATCCTTAAATAAAATAAGATATTTTTACTTAAATACATATCTTACAACTGCTTTTAACAAGAAAGAGATCAAAATCATTCCATATCTTACAGCTGCTTTTAACAAGAAAGAGATCAAAATCATTCCAAAGAAGTCAATCACATTCAAGTATTGAGATTATCATCAAGGGATATCTTTACAATGAGTTTTTCTATTACTTTGTTTTTATAATTTCAAGAATGATTAGTGGCCAAATATTTTTATATTTAGATTAAATGAAACCTTAGCTTGTTATTACATAGATTTATTTCAATTTTTTATCATCAAAGGATACCATTACAATGACTTTTTTATTGTTTTGTTTGTTTTTTTATAATTTCAAAAATGATTAGTGGCCAACAATTTTTATATTTAGATTAGATTAAACGTTAGCTTATTATTACATTGATTTATTTCAATTTTTATAATAAAAAGCTTTATGTTTGGAAAATATTGGCTTTGTTCTTTTGATATATACAAACAGAGCTTAAAATGAATCTAAATTTATATATAGACGTTTTCAGAAGAATATAAGCTTAGATTGACTTAGAAACCTATATTAGAGATTAAATTAGAATCAAGGAATATACATATAGTATTATGGTGACTTTTATGTGATTTAAAAAATCATAACATTAAGATATTTCATGGTCCAAACAAAAAACTAAATATGTAGAAATCAAAGATATAAGATGATAAAAGGTGGAAGTCTATTTTACATGTTATTATTATCTAATTGCTCTGGTTGATTATTCTAGTGACAATCAATTTATTTAGTTTACTTTAATTTCAGTCATAGCTAACCATTAAGCCACTCCTATTTATGACTAGATAATAGTAGGATAGTTAGATTTATTAGTTACAATTTTTTTCATAGGATTAACCCTCTACACTAGTTACAAAACGATATTTCCACCTGTCTATAGTCTTGTACTAGGATAATAGGCAATACTTTAATCAAATTTTTAGTGTTGTGGGGAATAATTTATTATTAAAGATACTTGATAATCATTAAACTAGTTTTCCATTTATGTCTGTTTCTTATTCTTTTATTTGTTAAGATTCTTGTGATTGTTATGATTTGATTTTAACAATTGGGGTATGTTAAGGAGCAACTCTTATGACCTTGTTGAAGAGAATCTAGAGATTGAAAACATGCTATAAATGTTGAGAGAGAGGGAAAAGATATTAGTCCCACTAAATCAATAATTTGATAGATTAGAAGGGAGTATAAGGCTATATGGACCATATGAAGCTATCACTGATAGGAATATAGTCTAGCATAGCAAGATTGACGATTACATTGAATAAATTTAAAATCAAACTAACATCATTTAGATGTTACAATAGTTCATACAATTTGACAAATTGTCAAATGAAGATTTCACTGCATATATTGCCAACCTTTTGAAGATGTATGGCACATTTAAAATCTATAAAGAAACTAAAGATTCCATCATGTTAAATAAGTTTATATTCTCACTATGGGATAAAAAAAATAATGGTTGAAATTATTACCTATTGCTTCAATCACCATAATAACTTAGTAGAGAAGTTCTTAGCTAGATACTTCCCTCATGCTAAGACTATAAAGTTAAGGAATGATTTCTCTACCTATTGTACAAGACATCATAGGATTCATGGGAAAGATATATAAACTTTCTCAAGAGGTTCCCAAACCATGGGCTATTGACATTGTTGTAAGTTTGGATTTTTATAATGGTCTAGAGGATGCAAAAAAATGTATATTTGATGCAACAGATATATGAACCATAAACAATAAGATTTCAAAAGTGATTTAAAGTTGTTTAAAGAGATAAATGTGAAAAATTACTAATAGCAATAAAGTAAGACAAACACAACTAGACTTGTAGGCATTCACAAGGTGGATGTAATCATAATATTGGCAGATCAAGGAACTTATGAGGAGAATTGATAGCCTAAATGGAGTAGTGTGACCTTCTCAAACATTATATTATGAGTTTTATAAAGGAGGATAAGACAGTAATGAATGTCAAGTTAACAATCCCTTTGCCAAGTTAACAAACACATAGTCTATCTTTAAAACTACCAAAGACAACAAAATAACCTGTAAAATAACACCTACAATTTAGGATGCTGAAATCATTTGAGCTTTGCTTAGAATAAAAATGTAGGAGGTGTAAAATAGATACAAGGTAGAACCAATAATAATAAAATAACCATTATAATAGCATTTACAAATTGGGATAATGAAATCATCTTAACTTTAGTCAGAGTAACTAAGCAAGAGGTGTAGAATAGAGAAAAAGTAAACCCTTTTATTTCCATATAAACCCATAACTTATCAAGAAGGAGAACTAGATTTGGAGTTAGCTATTGAGAAGCTTGCTCATAAAACTTCTAAATGATTTGACTAGAGTGAAAGGTACATCAATTGATAATTTCAAATAAGAATCTATAGTTTTAAATTAAATGATTGGACAATTCCATAAAATTAAGAGGTTAGAGATCTTTTCATTACTATATAAAGGTGAACTCGAAGGAGTGGGTAATGGCTATCATTGAGGATAAGATGAAAAAGGAAGAAGAAAAAGAAGACAACATCTTTGTATTTATTTTGGAAAATTAAATGCAAACATTTTTTAAAATCCATAAAAGGCATCAAAAAGGGCATCACAAGATTGTGCCAAGCAAATAAAGTGAAATGTAAAATACAATATCCTTCCTATAATCCTTGGAAAGAAACTAGAGAATTAAAGATTCTATGGTCTTCTAAAATGGGTGCCTAATTTTCCAACAACTGGATGAGCTACCAAAGTTTCCATAATCCAACAATGTAACTTATGAATTGAAGTATGCTTATCTATTGTGTTCTTGTTTAATAATCTTTGATTTCTTTCCCTCCAAATTACATAAACTACACAATTAAGGCTAAGGCTTAGACAAATTCGATCCTTTCCCAGTATATGAAACTTTTTTTCAGCTCGTTCTAAAATACTGTCCTAATCTGTCTCGTACCAATACAGACTTAATATATGTTGAATACTAGCCCAAATGGAAGTTGTGTAGCTGCATTTGAACTATAGATGATTAATATTTTCTGCGTCAATATTGTGTAGCTCATATAGGATATCATTGGGTCCAACAACCTTATCTTTTTTTTAACCCCTCATAACTACTAGCCAAGTGATGAAGGAGGCTTTTGGTTTTAAGTATCCTTTCCAAACAATGTTGAACCAAGGAATGTGTGGAGTGGTAGGCTTGAGAGCTTTAAGGCATGAAGAGTTAGAGTAGTTTCCATTGTTGTTGATGGACTATACAGGTTTATCAGTTAATAAAGGATTAGGTAGATGGTTGGGAAAATATCTCAGGAGCCTTTAAGCGCCCCTACTTGGAAAGTGCCAAGAGTTGTGCTCAATAACACTCACAACTCGAGCATGTGAAGCAATTTTAGTAGTAAGTGAAAAAATATCATCTTTTGGGCAAAGGGGACTTAGAGAAGCACAATTATCAAACCAGAAACATGTATCCTCACCATTTCCCACTTGAATTTTGATGAAAGAGTATACAACTTGTCTTTTTCTTAGAATTTGAATGAAAGGCCAAGAGTGCTCTTTCCTTTCTATAAATTTCCATAAGTTAGGTCCTTAAGGTAAAACTCACTTATCTGTTTGCTCTAAAGTGCTTCTTTATCCTTAAATAGCCTCCAATTCCTTGTAGTCACTTTCATAGTTTAAAAAGTTTGGATTGAAGTAATTCCAAGTCCCCCTTCCTGCTTCCTCCAACATATTTGTTCCCATTTAATTTTAGCTCCTTTGGAGGTGTCACTTTTGCCCGACTAGAGAAAGTTTCTGATGCATTTTTCAATCTCCTTGTTGATTCTTTTTGGTAAGAGTAGATGAGAGTTCTAATGTGTAAAAAGATTGTTAAGTACAACGATAACGAGTTAGACTCCCCCAGCCTTTGAAAGTTCTCTATTCTGCCAAGAATTAATCATTTTCTTATATTTCTCTAAGATCCTTAAGCAATCCTGATATTTCAACCTTTTAGAAGAGATGGAAACCTCCAGACATTTAAAAGGTAAGCTATACACATTCAAACCAAAAATCTGACGAAAGCTTCTAGTGTTGGAGATATCTGAGGAGAAATTAACTCTACTATTGCACAGGTTGATTCTTAAGCCAGAAGACCTACAAAAGATCATAAGATATTGATGCAACATTGAGATAGAATTATGATGTGCTCTACATAACAGTAAGAGATCATTTTCAAAACTTAAATAAGTAAGAAAAATCTCCTTACATTTATGATGGAATTTGATATCAAAGCGCTTAGAGGTATTGAAACGTATGATCCTGTTCAGAATTTCCATAGAAATGACAAAAAGGTAAGAAGATATGGGGTCCTCCTTCCCTTATTCCATTAGAGCCTCTGAATTGCTTAGTAGGAACACTAGTGATAAGAATACTATAAGATGAAGTAAAAATACAGTAATGAATCCAATTAATAAAGAAGTTGGGGGAAACCAAGCCATTCTATGGATATTAGGATGAATTTCAATTGAAATGTGTCAAAAACTATGGAAAAATCTATTTTAATAACACAAATTTTAATGAATATGCTAGAATTGTAATACATTATCAACTCCTACACTATGAGTATGTTATCTGAAATTGATTTGCTAGGAATAAAGGCTCGTTAAGAATAATCTAGTTTAAGGTCCCTTTTAATTTGTTAGTAAGAAGCTTTGTAATCACCTCATGCACAATATCACAATATGATATTAGATGAAAACCATTGAGGCAATTTGCATTAAGAAGTTTATGAATCAAGCAAATACAAGTAGCATTACTTTCTCTCAAAATTCTTCCAAAATTCAAAATTTTCAAAACAGTTTCCATTATTAAATTACTTGTGATTTTCTAGGATCTCTATAAGAAATGGGCATTAAACCCATCTAGGCCTGGAGCTTTCATATGATTGAGACTGAAAAATACCAATTTGATCTCCTAGGGAGAATTAGGTTTTTTGGAGCTTTAACAAAGCATCCTGAGATAAGGAGATATAAGGACCAATTAGTTTCATAACTTCTTACAAGCTAGTTAAAACATATGTACTTGTACCTCTAAGCAAACTCTCAAAATATATCAAAATCATATCCTTCAAGAAGGATCTATTAGTCACCATTTGATTATTAAAATCTATATGACAATTGATCTTGTAAGAATTTATCCTTTCTAAGATAAAATTATGGAAGAATTTGGTATTGAAAGCACCCTCTTCAGCTAGGTGATTCTAGCTTTTTGCATAACCAAAGAATGGTGATCCTATAGACTTCAATAGTTTTGAAGACAATGCTATCAGGATTATGATAGCATGCCTCCTGAGCTTTCCTGAATTCCTTATTAGCTTCATAAAGCTTGAAAAAGGTTGTGGACTGATTAGCTTTATGAAAAGTCTTTAGCTTATTTATAAGAATCTAAAGTTTTCTCATAAGTTGGTAAGCATTGCAACCTAGTATTTTGTTGCTTTAAACTTCATGCACTAGTTCTATAAACCCATCTTTGTTGATAAATGTTGAAGAATCTGAATGGAACTTTGAAGGGGGTTAGAGGGATGAAAATTATAACTTCCATACTGGAGTGATCAAAAAATAACGGAGATCCAAAGAGGGAATAAGAACTAGGGAATTGACTCATCCAAAGTTGATTAATAAGTGTTCTGTCCTTCTTCTGCCAAATGAGACAATTTCCTTGTTGCTTATTGCTCTAAGTGAAAACTCTCTACTGATCTAAGATCAGTTACCTCTAGCTTTATAGTAGCATTTTCCAACTCTTTGCCAAGATTAGATGAATTAATCCTATCTCCCTGAACCTCTAAGGGATGAAGTACATAATTAAGCTCTCTTGTAATCAACCAGGGCTTATTTATAGAGATTTGGATAAATCACAAAGCCTCTTAGATTTTTGCTTATAAATTCAAAGTTAGCAATATAAATAATAGTATTTTCAAACCCAATCCTTGAGTCAGTGAGCTTGCAGATAAGATGGATATATTGGTCTGAAGAGCTTAACACAGTGACTGGTATTTTTTGATAATTGTAAGCACATAACCTTTTGACATTTTAGTGATGATCATGATTGGAACCAAATTTCTAGTCTTTCCCCAAGATTTCATAAGATTGTGGAGCTTTTGGGCTTTAGTTATTATTTCAAGTGATCTAAGTAAGATTGGATTCTTTTTTGGTAAAAGGTCCTTGACAACTTGTCCCTTGTGGGGTTTATTAAGGGCTCTAATACTCCAAAAAAGCCTATAAATTTATGAATAGTGGGACTACTAACCCTTTTTAGGTTTCCTCCATTTCCTACCTGATATTCTGTTGGAAGCTAAAATGAATTGATCATTCCACTCCTACCTCACATCAGAGAGACTTTATTGAGGTGCCTCCTTTTCATGTTCACAATTAGAAGCCTCAGTATTAGTTTTTCCCTTCTCTTTAACAGGTACAATAATTCTATTTATGTCCTATCCTTAACTTCAATTGGTAAGGTTTTTCTAGAATAGCATCATTAGTATTATCTTCAATGTTTTGAGTTGTAAGATCATCAACTATCCCCACTAACTTATAGTAGTCCCCTATTGACAATAGTCTCCCTATTGGTTTTTAGATTGGCTTTTATAGCTGAGGTTTCCAATTGTAAGTTAACTGGATTTAAGCTTTAAGTCGTTCATTGACAGGGTTAAGTTTCATAATAGATAAAGCTTTACGATTTATCTCCACATAGATTCTTGCATTGCATACCTTCTTTAGATTAGCAATAGTTGAATTAATGGCAATAGGTTTCCTAACTGAACTAGTTAGAAAACTTAAACCATATAAAGTCCAGTATTTAAGAGGTATATTATGAAAATTGATCCACAAAGGAATTGTTGCTATGCTATTTCTATCAAATTCCAAACCTGGAACCCATTTATGAACAAAGGTTGTCCTCCAACATGCCAAGGGCTTGATTCCATTATCTTATACATGCTATCCCCATATTTGAATTTAAATAGAAAGGTGTCTCCTTCATTGAGCAAGATTTTGTCTAGTCCCTTATTTCCCCATCTTGTTGAAGCTTAGTTATACATAAAAGGAAAGTTGGCCTTTTACTCAGGAAGAAGCCGATCGAAGTGTTACTCCAATATTTTGCACATTCCTGAAGCATCTCAAGAGGAGGAGAGACAATTCCATCAACTAAGGTGGAGGGGAAGTGTTTTGGTTTTTCAGGGGAGGTTTATGCTAAAAATACATTTCTCTGTGTTTTCCTATCTCCATTCATCCCTTTAAATTTCTACTTACTCATTTCTCTCACAATGTTAGCATCCATTGACTCTTGTTGCGTAGGAAAATGATTCTGTTATACTCATATAGGAGAAGAACCTCCCTCAGAGGCTTCCATGGAACTTTCTTAAGAAGCAACTTTAGCTAGGAAGCTTTCAGAAAAGCTTCTGCAAATGGAAAGTTACCATGTAATTTAAAGGGAACACTATTCATTCGAGAGGGAACTTTCTTTTTTGTTGGTGTATTTAGGAAAAATTATTTGTTTAACAACATCTTCATATTATGGATGATAAATATCCTTCTCTTTCTTAAAAAGATTTATGTTGTATTACTAGTTTTATAAACTCTAAA
Source organism: Erythroxylum ulei (assembly GCA_027564395.1). Lineage (NCBI taxonomy): Eukaryota > Viridiplantae > Streptophyta > Magnoliopsida > Malpighiales > Erythroxylaceae > Erythroxylum > Erythroxylum ulei. The sequence goes on from JANITX010000004.1 coordinate 36,355,991, forward strand.
TCTTATAAACTTTTACAAAAATTCATCAAGAAAGGTACAAGGAATTTATGCATCATATAAGGAAGAGAGTTACAAGTTAAAAAAGACAGGTACCACAAATGCATAGAAAAGCATGAATATGATAAGGCTCATCAAATTATGGAAGAATGCCTTCATATGGCACCTATACAACTCTCTGCACATCTATCACCCTATATAATGATAAATATTGAAGAAAGAATTCGGCTAATGACTCTGAATAAGTATTTGTTAGTAGGTAACTTAAACAAATTTAATGTTCACAAAATTTAATTTTTCCTTTCAATGACTTTTAATCAAAAGTAATTGTTTGGATTTTAGATTTAGTTTGGATTGTTTAATTTAATTTTGATCCTTATCTTTAGATTTATTTGGGTAATAACTATTTTGAAATCCTTTTTAGAATGTTAAAATTTGTTTGTGTGTTTTTGTTATGGATTTTATAAATAGAAGGAAAAGAAAGATTATTAATTTTATATGTAAGGAGAAAGGAATAACTTGCAAAGAATAAGGGGTTAAATTTTAGTCCTAATTTGAACTAGACCATGTCATAATTTGGACCATCAAAGACATGATCATATCTCCTCACACAAGTTCAACACGTATGGAATAAACCTTAACATTTCACAAACTTTCTCTTTCAACCTTCCGTTAAAAGATATAGATGGTATAATTTATTATTTTTTATAGGTCCCATACCATATGTGCATTTTATGTGGCAAAGACCCAAAAATTTTAAAAAAATTGTAAGTTCCATGTTTTATCCCTTTACATTTGTTTAGCTACTGTTTCTCTCTCTGTCCTTTCTTTCTAAATTTGATTTCATTCGTTTTATCAGTTTCTATTGTTAAATCAGTAAAGAATACATGAAATATACCATCTCCAATTTCCTTATGAAATGATTATTTTTATCCTTCACCTACCTACCCACAAAGCATCCTCATTTGTAGAACCATTTGGCTGCTCTTCTATAGATTTCATGTTACCATAGCGTGAAAATGGTTAAGCCCTAGAATGATAGAGAAGTGATGAAAATTGATAAGACATTGAGTGTTAATTAGGATCAAGGTTAGTGTTCCATTGCCATTTTGTTCGTTTATTTCTCTTTTCTTTTGGTAAGCAACCAACTTGTCATTTATAAAGCAACAATCTCGTTGAATCTCTACTTCTGATTCACAAGAACTCTTCTTCATAAAACTATTGGCAGCTTTGATAGAGGGAAGGACAAGTCAACATTCAACTAGTTTAAGACTCTTATTTACAAAAAGGTTATGTACGAAATAAGTGTTTAAGGAGGTAAGATTTCATAAGTTAACTAGGATAAGTTTGACATTTAGCTTTGCATCTCCTAAAATGGGCTTTTCTCTTTTATAGTGTTTGGAGTCTACCATGTCTTTGTTCTTCTTCTTTAGTGGAAGTCTTCTTCTTCTTGATTCTAGGATAGAGCTTATTGCACTTCCTTCCTTATCATTTGGGTTTTTAGTAACCCAACTTCTTCTTTAGCAGATGAGTTAGCAGGTATCATGTTTATTTTCAATAGAGGAACTTTATGTGTATATGTATTATAGTAAGACTTAGTCTTCTTAAATTTTTAAAAGCTAAATCTCTATTAAAAAAAGAGTCATTCTCAAAAAGAGACCCAGACAACTACTCAGTATTCTCTTTTATATCATAACAATTTTTATCTAAAGCACCTTGATCCATTATACTTCTTTTCATGTTGGAAATTGTAATACTTTGAAGTCCTAAATTAGAAAGAGAATTTGTGATGGGTATTGTTGATGCAATTTAGTAAGACAATTACTCTTGGCGGACTTTCCACCTAAAGGTTGGGTTTGTTCATTCATCACCTTCTACAACTTATCATGTACCCATTTCAAAACTTTTTATTTTTTTTGGGGTCTTTTCCATATAAGATACACATATGACATGAGACTGACAAAAATTTATAAATAATGTCACTTGTATTTTCTCTAATGGAGGGTTGATGGAGATATTAATTTGGGATTCTTTTTTAATGTTAGGATTTTTCTATGCTTACTCCTTTGATCAATTGGGTGATTCCTTGACAAAAATATTGGATCATAAATTTCACCAACATCACTGTACCAAAATTACCATCTTTTTAGGACCTATTTTCTTAAGTTAAAAAGATGATATCTCATAAGTATTAACTTTAATTCAAGATAATGCAGTTGTATATTGATGTCTATAATCTTGGAAATATATATATATATATATATATATGTTGGACCCCGAACCTTTCTTGAAAGTTAGGACTATTAAATGAGAAATTGTTGATGATTATTCATGTGTAAAGAAAGGAGGAATTCATGAATTTGAAATGAAATGGAAAAGATGGTTTAGATATGATTGAGCCCAAGTTGCTATTGTTAATTGGCTGCATTTTTATAATTGTTAAAGCACTTGTTGACTCCTAATTG
>JANITX010000004.1:36370062-36390760 GCA_027564395.1 Erythroxylum ulei
AGCAAATTGATTGAGGAATAGCAGCTTAAAATCCTCGAAGCAAGTGATGCAACACGGGGGTAGACTATTGAACCATCGCCGAGCTCCTTCTTGAAAGGCGGTACAGAATGCCTTACATTGAATGGCATCCGGAACGCAATGTAGGTTCATCATCGACTGGAAGTGCTGCAGATAGTCCAGGGGATCGGTCTTTCCAGTATATTTTTCAGGCGTCGGTATTTTGGTACCGACCGCAGGGAGGCTATCCATGATCGCCGGGATGAAAGGAGAGTTGTACTGTGTTGATGGATGAGCTGGACGGGGATTCATGGCCATGTTAATTCGATCGTCCACGATTTTTTCTAGGGCTTCAGCAGCGTGCCGACCAGCCATTACACCTATTTGCCGAGCGGGGGTTTGTTGCTGTGATGGTTGAGACTGCAAAATTTGGCGGATCAGTAGATCGGTCGCTTCTTCTATTTGTTTCTGGGTAAGGGAGGTTGGTTGTGGTGCAGGAGGGTTACGGTTGTGAGGATGTGAATTAGTCTCAGCGTTATCCTCAAGGGCCACGCTCTGCGCTTCTTGATCTCGGTCTTGAGGTTGTGGTTGATCATCTGGGTGTGAATATTGTATGTGGTTATCCGGTGGTAGCTCATCAGCACTAGGGTTTCGGGTGAGGGGTTGAGGCAGCATCACTGGAAAGGCAGCGGGTAATCGCAACCCTATTGGTTGCAACGCAAGTACCGCGACGACGGATACATCAGGATTAGTCGCTGCCGCCTGACTTATCTGAGTGGTTCTAGAGGTGGTGCCCTGACGCCGGGCCCACGGTGGGCGCCAACTGGTTCTGTCTGAATCTGCTGGGGCTGGACGTCGTTGCTTGGATCCATGAAAGTGGTTGTCTTTGGCTGAAGAATTCCTGTAAAACAATAAGGCGCACCGGGGGTTGACTGCTGGTAGGTCCCTCTGACGCTCAAGTTAGTCTTTTGTGAGGGTTTTGGCAGCTATGAGCAGAAAACAATAGGGTTCTAATGTCGTACTTGTATCATGGCAAAATAGTACCTTATATAAGGAATAGCTGCTAGGTTTAGGTCTTTACATATGCATGGGAGGTTTCTACCTGCGAATGGGATAGGTCGTGGACTCGTGGACCTGGGCTTGGACCTGGACCTGGACCTGGACCTAGGCCTAACATAACCGACCTAACCAAATACAAACCCAGTTTGTAGGGTTATCTATTTCAGATTAATAATGGGTTACATCAAGAAGTGTCAGACAAGTAACCTTACCTGGCTACTTATAGTTTCATAATGATATCTGCTTTATCTTTTTTTCTTTATGTTTACTTGTGTTAGCGGGAGTTACAATAATTGCAACTTTTAAATAACTAAGTAGACCACAACTTTTAATATGGTAATTGCAACTCCCAAAGTAATATCAAATCAGATGTTTAACTATTATTCCGACAAGCATGGTATCCAATCATGTCTTGTAATTTAATCTTAGTAATATCAGTAACTAAGATCAAGTCAAAGCGTTAGAACACGATGAGGCAATTACTTTAGAAAAGCTGGCGTAGACTGTGCATCGAGCAGGTAAAAGCAGGAAGGATCAAGAGACTGCTTTCGTATTTATTTCACTATTGAGCTATAAAGTCGTGCTATCCCAGACCCTCTATCTGTGCAACTGCCGATGGAATGGCATAAAATGGAGAGCCTGGTTATTCCTGCTGACACATCGCAAGGCAATTCCATTGAGTCAGCGAATTAGATCTTTCCGAAGCCCATAGTAGAGCTTGCACGGCCAATCACTAAAACCATGTTAAGATTCGTACGAAATGTGCATTCTCTTTGGCTTCTAGTCCGTACATGTGGCTTAATGCTTCCAATGAAATCACATCTTTTGTTGCTTCTTTAACACCCAATTGATCAACGGGGATTAATATCCTAAGCTAAGACTTAATTAGAATAAATGAGATATTAGAGCTCAATCATATAATAAAATCTGATTTGTTTAAAAAGAAGCACAAGAAAATTAGTTTATTCAGTCTATTATGTGGACACCACACAAAGAAAGGACGGAATACTTTAGGATGGCAATTAGGGCATGTATAAAAGCTAGCATCATGTATTCTATCTTTTAGTAATTGATCCATATGGTATTCTAATGCCTTAGGAACATCTGTTGAAGGTGGCAGAACAATGATAGTTCTAGTTCTAGTTCTAGTTCTATACTTTTTTGTTTTTCTGTTTGTTGAGAGGTTAGTCAAATGACAAAAGACACATTCTCTTTATTCTATAGGCAACTACTATCGATTACAGTTCCCCTAAGCATAACCAACTGTCTATTATATGCCTCTACTCTTCTCAGACTCGCACTTGTATCATAGGGAAACTAAAATTGAAATTTCTCTTCTGCAATTGGAAATTTTCGGAACATAAAGAAGTCAAAAAGCCAACAATAATAGAGTTACACGTATATTTTTCAGTCTTGATACACTAAGGACAATTAGGAGACATGAATTTATATATGTTGGAAAATGAAGCAATTATGCTAGTAGAAAAATTAATTAAACTTAATTCATGTATTTTTCTTATGCATGTATCTCTACATCCAAGAACTTTTAATTTCTAGGAGTTAAGTTGAATTAAAGAAGATCATTGTATCTTATCTATTATGAGGTATCTTGTACACCTATAAATACTATGTATTACTACATTTGAAACCAAGCCAAGAATCAAAGTAAAGTCAATTTATAAAGAGAGTTTAGGTGTTCTCCCTTTTCTAATTATCTCCTTATTTTCCTACAAAGGGGTATGAGAGCTTGGTTATTTGAAAAATATCTAACTTTATTGTTACAATTCCTAAACTAACCAAAGAGAATTATGATAATTGATTTGTTTTTATGAAGGCAATTCTTAGCTCTTAATATGCATGAGAGACGGTAAAGCAAGGATATGAAGAATCGACAAAGGAAGGAGAGTTGAACGAAGCCCAAAGGAACACGTTGCAAGGGAATTGTAAAATGGATCAACATGCTCTTAGCATTGTTCATTCGACATTAGATGATGAAATGTTCGAGAAAGTGTCAAGTGCAAAAAAGGCAAAGCAAGCTTTTGATTTTCTTCAAAATGTTTTCAAAGGAGTTGACAAGGTGAAAAAGGTGTCTTCAAATTTTGAAAGGTGAGTTTGAATCCTTGCAAATGAAGAAGTCCAAATTCCTTCATGATTATTTTAAAAGAGTATTGACAACTACCAATCAAATGAGGAGATATGGTGAAAAATTATAAGATGTTCTAGTGGTGGAAAAAATTATTCGCACTTTTGATTCAAAAATTGATCTTGTTACTATGGCTGTTGAACAATCCTAAGACTTAGAAGGCACGACCATTAATAAATTACAAGGTTCTTTATAAGCTTATGAAGAAAGATTGAAGAAGAAGGAGTCTATAGTTTAAGCAGTTCAAACTAAGGTTTCTTTAAAAGACAAAAAACAAAGGTCCTCTAGCTCAAGGAAGAGGTTGAGGTCAAGTCCATGAAAAAGGTAGAAATCATAATGACTGCAGTCGTGATCATGGAATATGAAAAGGAAGAGGAAGAAACACATATCAATTTAATAGTGAAGAATCAAGCTAGCAATCACAAAACTCAAGATGTTGTGGAAGCTGTGGCTATAGGAGAGGAGGTGGAAGAAGGTACGGCAAATCTAATATTTAATGCATAATTGCTATATGGAAAATCTAATATTTAATGCATAATTGTCACAAATATGGTCATTATTCTTATGAATGTTGGAGCTCTACTAGCAATCAAAGAGAGACTCATCTTACGGAAATAAAAAGGAGAAGAAGTAGAGCAATTCTTGTTATTAGCCAACAAAGGCAATAAAAATGAATTTAGGTGGTATCTAGCCATAGTGCAAGCAATCATATGAGTGAAAACAAGGAGTTATTTAGAAGCAAAATGATAAAATTATTTTTGGCAATGATTTAAAAGTTCCCATTAAAAGCAAAGGTGATGTTCTTTTCCTTTAAAAAAATGGTGGCCATAAACTTTTTTCACATGGCTATTATGTTCCTTCTCTAAAAGTAAATATCTTGAGCTTGGGACAATTGTTGAAGGATGGGTATGGTATCAAATTAAATGCTTATTGTACTTTAAAAGATAAAGTGCATAATTTGATAGCAAGGGTTCCTATGTCAAAAAATAGAATGTTCTTGTTTAATATCGAAGTTGATCATCAAAGGTGCTTAAAGACATGTGTAAAAGATTCCTTTTAGCTTTGGCACATAAGATTTGGTCATCAAAATTTTAGAGGATTAATGCTAATGTTAAAGTTAAGGGAGACTTGGAATCAAAACATGACATGCATCATCATTAATGCCAATATTACATCTTTCTGATATGATAATTGACATAATCAAAGTCCTTTTTCATAAACTCCCCAGTCTCCATAATCTTAAGCACTTGATGCCAATTAATGTAAGGTCAAGGAAGTGGTAAGAAAAAGAGCCTAAAGCTACAACTAAGGGGACTATCATATAATATGCCTAAGTACCATCATACTACCCCAATGTTGTAAGAGAGAATATAATCATTAAGATTGCTCATAGATCTGGCATGTATACAAATAAAACATGCCTAAGATTATGCAAAACTTCCTCTCAAAGGGTGAATTAATATCTCGTTTATGATCAATGTTACATTCCAAGAGCTATTTTTATCCTGTGGTTGGAAGTTAACTAAAAAAATTAGAAAAAATATATGATTAAATGTATTCAAACCAACAATATTTGTCGCCTCTGTCAATAGGAATAAGAATTTGTAAATCACTTATTCTTCAATTACAATTTCTCAGCAATAGTATAAGAATAGGAAATATAGTGGTATAACTAATTCGTTATAAAAATGCATAGGAAAATATTATCATATAGGCAAGCAAGATCAAGTAAAATCTCAAAAAGAGACTTGAAGCTATTCATGATAATTGTAAGTTGTTGTATATATTTGATTTGGTAGGAAAGAAACTTAAGAATCTTTAAAACACATTCACCAAGATATAGGAAGCCTAATAATGAACTTTAGGAGCTAGATAAGGGAAATTGTTATAACTATGGCCATCATTATACAACTAAGTTAAGGAATCAAATATGAATGGAATGTGTAGCAAATGCATCAAATGATGATATTTAAAGCTCTAGTAGATGAAACATAATAGAAAAAAAGTTGTGGAACACCAAAAGCTACCTTGTTGATGACTGAACACCAACATATTGGCAGTATAAACCTAAACAGCTTAATATTGAAATTACATATGGTTATAGATTAAATGAGAATCATAAAACCAATCTCCTCCTTTTTCCCCATATAATTGTTTTGTGATTTAATTTGATTTTTCGTGTATAGTTTTAACTCTTTAAAAAAAAAGGAAAAACACATAGCAAATCGTCTTCTACGTTGGTGTTTTTTTGTTTGTTTTGTAAAGCTCTTAATGGCTTTCAAGAACAATGAAACAGAAGCACTTTTTACAGTTTTTAACCTTTGTATAAAGACGCAAGCCCTTCATCATTATCCAACGTCTGTTTCTTCATATGTAGATAGCCCCAATAAACATATGAAGGGCAAATTATTTTCATTTTTATTGAGGGAAAATGGTATTGTATTATCTTTCATTCCCATTAATGCAACAAACCAAACAACATTATTGGTATTAATATAGAAACCCAAGTTACAAACCAAATATCATTTTTTTTATTTTTCATACCCATCCCCATCCCCTTTTACTATTATACCCATATCCATAGCTAACCCCGTGCTCAAACCAAACGCCTAGTAAGATTCATAACTCAATAAAAAGAAGAAAAATAGTCTATTGTAGCTTCTTTAGAGCACTAACATCTATCTCTTTCAAGTTTTTCCAACGTTTAGAGGATATTTTGTTAAGTTTTTTATTTATAGCCTATTGTTTGAAGTTTTTCTTTATGACTTTCATGCTAATGCAATTTTTTATTCCTTTTTTTAAAATGTGTATTTTCTAAAGAGTAAAAAGAAGATGAAACTTCAAAATAAAAATTAAATAGGTTAAATCTAAAAATAAATAAATGAAATGAGATTTCATAAAAAAACCTTTGGAAAATGAATAAAATTATAGTATCTTTACAAAAGCTAGGTCAACATTACTATGAGTTTCATCTTACTACCTTACAATGAGTTTTAACTTACAACATGAATAGTAGTACAAGATTAGTCAGAAGAAATACAAAGCATAAATTACAAGTTCTATTTTTTTTCATTCCAAAGGTGAATGAGTTTTACACATTTTTTACTATCAAGATAGCTTGAACCTAATTTAGGATGTTTTTAAAAAGTGGATGCTTGTCTACTTTAACTCCTTTATACAGCGTACTGCTCCTTTCTTTCCAAAGAGAGTAAAATGTGGTGGTGAAGGTTGTCTCAAGTATCATTCCATTATACTTTTTCTACTTGATGAGATTGATGAACCAGTCTAGAGTCCCACTCTATTCATAGGTGTGATTAACTTCTGCTAGCATATATAGAATTCTACTCCACAATGCTTTGGAGTATTTGCACATAAAGTATAATTGATTCCTATCCTCCTTAGCTCCCTTACATAGGACACAGGTTGAGTCATAAGTGCCAAACCGTCTGTTCTTAATTCTAAATCTATTTTTATCACTAACCAAGTAACTAGTGAAGCTTTGGGATTCAGAGATTACTTCCAAAGGAGTTCATGCCATAAGATTTATCCAAGGTTGCTTGTAAATATCTTGTAATTCAACCACTTATAATTCAAATACTCTTTAAAGACTTTTTGGCAGGACATCTATTTATGGCCTTTTAATGAATGGAAAGATTTTGTCTTGTGGATTCTAACATCGTAGAACTTATGCAAGGATGACTCCAAATTCCTTCAAATATCTATGGATTGCACAGTTTATAACCTATGGATAGAAAGAAATCAAAGAGTCTTTAAGGATATACGTTATGAATTCTAGGAGCTTCATCTTAGAAATTTCAATATGATTAAGGAAATGGCCATCATGAGAGGAACTAGTCTCATACTATCCACTAGGCTATCCTCGACTAGCTAATATTATGTATTCTCTTCACTTTTCTCTAATATCTATTCCTGCACTTCGTGATCAATATACTTGGTTATATGTGATTTGAGGATCAAGGCTAGAAGTTCATAAGATATGTACACTTTAAGGGAATTGTAATTAACCGTAAGAGTTGTTTTATTTTCTTTTCTAACTTGTCAGCTAATTTCATCTTGTATTCTAAAAAATGTACCCCTTAGGCTTTTGCCTTGTCTTAATACAATTTTTTAACTTCCAAAAAGAAAAATATTAGAGAACATCCAACAAATGTATTATGTAATGATTTGTATCGATTAAGAATTTAAACTAAAAACTATTCTTAGAAAAGCAATTCTTATATTCTATATTTCTCGTTGAATCCATAAACAAAATAAAAACTATTGTTTTAAAGATTGATCTTAAAATAAAGCTTGAATTTAGATAAAATTTCTTAATAAAAGTACAAAAGAACCTTTGTTTTCCACCTTGTGTAGTTACTTTGATTACAAATATGCATTTGATCAATTTTTTTTAATTTCATAACAATGAATTAAAATGCTTTTGACTAGTTCAATTCAAAATTGAGTAGAAATATTTTTTTCAACTAGATACAAATAGTTGAAAGCTTTCATTTATTAATATTTATTCTTTTAGATTAATTAAAAAATCTTTAAAAATATCAAATTTTCAAAAATGGATGGCTTCTAAAAATGGTCAAGATAATTTTTTATCAGGCAAAATTTGGTAGATCCCTTGTGGTTTGGCATATTATCAATGTACTCCTGACTTTTAAAAACTATCAATAACCTCCTATAGTTTTGATTTTATAATGCTTGTCCCCTGCCATCAACTTCCATTACAAACCATGACTACAAACTATACAATGACATCATATAGTGCCACATGTAGTGTCACATATAGTTCCACGTGTTGAAAATGATGTCCTTTTGAGTCTATGGTTAGAATTCTTAACAGAAGTTGATGGTGGGGGGATGATTGTTACAAAACTAAAACTATAGGAGGTTATTAATATTTTTTAAAAGTTAGGGAGTACATTGATAATATGACAAACCATAAGGGGTCCAACAAATTTGACCCTTTTAATTTTTTGGCTATATTTCAACTTTCTAAGTTAATGAAATTGAAATACCATACATACTTTATAAGATATGGATATATAGATCTATAAATTCCTTTGAAATGCTCTTCATTTTTAAATTAAGATATTCTTGTCAAATGAGAAATAAGTTTAATTTTTCATATTATCTCCTATACATAACTAAATTATTAGACATTTATCTATCTCTAACCAAGATAGAATATTTATAGTCAAGAAAAATAATTTATTTTTCAAAATAGGTGTTCTTCCACTGCTAATGAAGAAGAATAAAGGGGAAAAAATGTTTGAGACCCTACAAAATGACTTGTCAATTAAGGAATCCGAGGAGAGCATTTTTCATGGAAGGGACACAATATTAATTAAAGAAAGAACATTAGGTAAGGATTTCAAAAGAACATTAAGACAACCTTAAAGAAAATGAGATTACTTTGTGAAATATTATATTAAATTACTAGTTGATGATGTAAATGAAAATTAAGGAGTTTCAACAAAAGAGAATTAGAAAGGTGACTGACAAGAATGGACTAACTTATCATCCTATCTTAACATATCAATAATGCTACTTTACCACTTTACCATGGCTAATCACATTAAAACATATATCCTAACATGTCTTCAAAAATCCTAAACTTACAGTCTCTATAAATAAAGAGTTTTTACTACAATTTTGAAGAATTTAGAAAAATAACTTTGAATATGTTATATGTTCGCATAGTGCATTCAATATATGTAGGAATCCTAAACTTATAAAATCTATAAATAAAGAGTTTTTACTATAATTTCGAAGAATTAAGAAAACAAATTAGAAAACTATAATTATATGTTTTACGTTCATCTGGTGAATTCAACATATGCATTCCAAAAATGTATAGTTTAATATTTTAAATATTAGTTATTTCACATGTCATTTTAGTATTTGAATTAAGGATTGTGTTTATGTTTGTATCAAATATATTTTTAATTATTATGATATGATTTTGATGTTAATTTTTATAATATGTTATAATTATATAATATCAATTATTGTAATAATATACTATGTTGTACTATCAATAATATCTTTATCACCTTCAATAAAAAGCTTAGATTAGAGAAATAAAACCATATATATTATACTTTAAAGAACAAATATTGACCTATAAAGTTTCTTAGATGCCATATCATAATTCTAAAATTATATATTTGATATTATGATAGAAGCAATAAACTAGATAAAGACATAAAAGGTGTTTAATTATGAGAAGAAGAATGAAATTTTTTTGAAATTTTGATGAAATTAAAAATAAAAGCTCTTGTTAAATATGTAGAAAAGTATTCTAATTAGGTATTTAGAAAGATAAATTAGAATATTAACTTCAAATAGATGAGATAGATGTTGTAAATAAGAAGTATCATTAGAAATTGAATACTTGAAAACTCAACTTAAATTATTAAATAAGAGTGGGAATTAATCCATTGTGATATGAGATAGAATTTTGGTTTTGTAATCATTGATTTCTTCTATGAATAGTAAAATGAATTGATTTTATATTCTTTATATAAATAAAATAAAAGTCTTTTAAGCTACTTTTACGATGATGAATCTTGAAGCAACTTATAAAATTAATCTTTTGTGACTAGAATGTCACAAGTTCAAATTATAAAAACAAACTCTTTGTAAAAATACAAAAAGAAGATTGTGTATAATTGATATTCCTCCCTCGTAACTCTCACCAAGCGAGGAGTTTCAAGTGATCTAAATCTTTTTTATATATATATATTTATTTATAATTTTTTAAGTAATGATTATATATATATATATATATATATAATAATTACTTAAAAAATTATAAGGGAATCTAAATAGAAAGAAATATGAGCAAAATTAAAAATTCATAAATACATGAGTGTAGAAAGGTCTAAAAAAAAGCCTAAATCATTACATTTAAGTTGTAACAAATTATAGAATTATATTGAAAAGAAAAATGATTTTGCAACCCTACTGAAACTTTTAAAATTTTAGAACTATTAATTAATTCAACTTATTAATATCGGGCAGGGTCAGGCTTGAGGGGCTCGAGCCCAACCAAAATCCTGTATAAGCAATTTGAGTCCAAATCAAAGCCAGTTTGGATTATACTGTTCGAACTTGGCTCAATCAGGTTTAAGAAAGTATAAATTCATTTACAGCCTCAATTCAACCAAGTCCTAAATCTGCCATTTCCTTTTTTTTTTTGTTTTTTTTGAAAATATCTGCCATCTCCTTTTACATACGCCTGTACTACTTTCCAACTTCAAATCATCATCTTTCCAGTAATAATTCATAAAGTAACTTGAAATTTACAGTAATTTTTAGTAATACTCTTATATTTGTTAACTCATGAAGCATGAGAACAAGTCATCCATCCCTGTACTCGTAATATTCGCTGCATAACAACTGCTTATTAACTTGCAAACTTTCAGATCTAGTTTTATTGCAGTGGTGTCCGAACTTCCCTAAATTATAATCAGGTCAGATTAAATTCGTTAGTTTAAAATCGAGCCAAACCCTAATCAACTTGCCGTTCCTAATTGCTATAAAGAGGTTGTGCTTATTGCTAGGTGAGATTCTTCAATTTTTATAACAGTGTCATAATTTTGTTTCCCTTATACCTGAGAAACGTGAATACTATCTTACTATATTTACGATTTATGGGCATTCAGAATTTTCAGTCAAGATCGTACATCTTTTCGTTAGCTGAGAGCAAATTGTTGAAGTTCCACAGCATTCTTTCAGACATCAGATCACGCTGCATCGTAAAACTTTGTTGCTAACTGGGCTGATAAACATTCAACTTTAGAAAGCTTATTTGAATAGGGAAAGGTACACCAAGTTGTCGCATTCTCTTTTTATCTGAAGAGCAGGTACCTATATATCTCCATTAACTAATAAACTCAGATGAAAACAATAGAGTATACTAAGATGGTGATCCAAATAAAGGCCGAATATATTGGATACACGGCAGATGGAAGTAGATGAGCAGAACATCAGAGGGAACCCCTTAAAATGGGGTCCTAGAGTCCTAACTTGTCTCAGTATTAGAGGTGGTAGTTTCATCGCCTGATGTTGATGCAGAAGTAGTAGTACCAGTACTTGATGATGAATCTGCGTTGGTACTATCACCAGATGTGGAAATAAGTTCCTGAGCCCCTGTGGTGTCTTGTGCTGCATTCTGTTTGGCTTTCTTGGCTCTAGCCAATACATCAGCCTGCAATCACATTAACGGATGAAACTCAAGGATTTCAAACCTCAAGGATTGAATGTGTGCAATCTCAGTAAATCAATTCTTTCATGAATTCAATATTTAATGTGATGTTTAAATATATGAAAAAAAATGGTATTTCACTTTAAGAAATGGATTATCTATTTAAATACAAATTTTAAAAAAAGGTGTACATACACCAACCTATGGGTGTACTTAGAAGACGCTCTGCATGCCAAATTTGACATTCAACATTTATCTAACAATTCAGTTTAAGTTAATCCAAGTACAAAAATCCATAAAGCTAGTGTAGCAGAAGACTTTGAATTCAACCTAGGAGATGGAGAGCCTGTTATAATGCAGTTATTCATCAATAAAGACAAAGACAAATAGCAGATTATAGCAACTCAAAATCAGGAAACAGGTCCTCCAACAACTAGTAAATCCGAGTGGATAACTGGTTGGAAGTATTAAGTATCACATTTTGATCAGCTTTTAACCAGCAACCCCCTACCCAAGCCAAAAAAATGGAATTTCTTTCTAGAAAAAAGGGTAGTTCAAAGAACTTCCCTTTGCCTAGAAAATAGACGCAAAAAACCCAGCAACATACACTAGACAAAATTTTTCAACAAAGGTTCTGGTACATTTCACTACCTGGAATTCCTGTATTTGCTTTTGCTGCCCGGACTGCAACTTGCTCACTGTACTCATAAGCTCGCCCACAGAAGATTCCACCCGTTCATTAAGTGCTTCTGCTAAAGCCTTGCCCAAAAAAAATGCATCCAGAATGTTGCCGCTGTCACTGTCACCTGAAATTTTGATTTGTTACACATGCTTGGTTGAAGAAAGGGAACGCATGGGGAAGTTATGATGGTCCTCAAGAGATCTTGGTAAATGAAAATACTTGCATGTCCTCATTTCTAACATACCCTTTTTTATCAGTTTTGGATTCTGTCAGTTGTCGTTCGGAAAGTTATTTATAAATGCGTTCAAATACTCTATATGGCAAAGCTCATAAATTAATAGGTGGCGTAAGTTCACATCAATCTGTAGCTACCTAATGTAAATTAACGAGTACTAGGGTTCCAGCATACGCTTGTCATACAGCTCAATGTCATGAATGGTCTGTTCAATTAGGATGCAATACCTGCAAAAAAGAATGGTTCTATTTTTCTCGTTTCTCTTAAACTGGGAATCTGCTAATAACAACGATATAAACATTATGTACAGGAAAGGCTGACTTCGTGTTACATTCAATGACATGAACACAGTCGAAAGCTCCAGCGAATTCTAACCAGTAATAAATGTCACCAGAAATAGCATTCTGATAATCTTTTTTGCTAAATACTTCAGTCAAATCCCATATCACATTTCTTTTAAATCTTTTTCTAGCAAAATTTTCACTTTGAAACAAACAGAACATATGCAGACCTCAATCCCAGTACGAACCGTAAATTCCAAGGAAGAACAGTTGACGATAATACATGCATCATTTCCCATTATCAAACAAACGAATAGCGTTTCATGAATCAACACAGGGCATAATCTACATCCAAATATATAAAGAAAGGCAAATAGAGAGAGAGACAGACCTGAACTAGAGTCATCAGTGCTGCCTCTTGCAATGGTTCTAACGTAGTCTTTTCTTGGTGATCCAACCCCCAGACCCTGTTTGATTCCGATCATGTTGTCCAACAGAAGAGAGATACCAGGTTTAGGCGAAACACATGGAAAGGTGTAACGGCTAGTATTAGTTTGAGTGGGGATCTTAGAGTGAAGAGAGTAGACGGCAGAAGATGGGGAAACAGAAATTCCACTCATGTTGAAGATTTTTGTTAACTAGTTATTTTAAGTTTTGTCGCGCAGAGCTTCCGTCGCTTAAATAGAATAATTTATGTTGGGTTTTAACCCAACTGCCGGATTGTTCGGGTTCGGACAAACCCAATTACCTGATGTAAAGTATTTTGTGGAAGTGAGTGGCGGATTCCTCAAAGATCGATGACGGTTGGTGATTTTAAGTCTGGGTCATTTGTGTACCGTGAAAGTGTGGAAATGTGTGTTGTCCCTGCTCTTAAGCTGTCCAATTCAACCAATGCCAAGCATTGTGTCGCCCAAGAGGTTCGAAAGAGTTCTCAATGGTATCGTTACAAAAAAGTAGTGCCCATTTGCATCCGAAAGTAGGTTTAGCAAAAAGTTTGGTTCTATCCTGAGCCCAAATTGCTCAATAAAGATCGATTTAATTGAACTTTAAACTATATTTAAAACTAAGAAAAAATTTAGATGTTGGATGGAGTTTCGAGCTCGAAAGATGTGAAATGACTTGACCTAAACTTATTTAAAGTTGCTCCAATCCAAATTTTAGCTTCAAAAAGTTGAATTTGCCATCTTGAAATCAATCAAATTTTGGACTAAGTTTAATTTTATAAAAAAAATTTGGAAGTAATTACAAATACTATTATTGTGGCTTTTAAATTGTCTCATGTCTTGAAACTATGGAATTTTTATTATGATGACTCTTTAGACTGAGAATTTTTCAAAGTATAAGATCAAGTTGTTTGGTGATTTCTACAATGAATTTTACTCAATTTGAGGATCGATTAAGGTTTTTTGAATTTGCTTATGAAGTGTGTATTTACCAATAATTTAAAAATTATTTCGGACTAATCAACTCAACCAAAATAATTGTGAATCAGTTAGTTTTTTATTCAATTTATTATAATGATCTATTATATACGAGAGACAAGTTGCATTTAAGAATTCCCCAAAATGCTAAGGTGAAAGTGATTAATCATATGAAAATTAGGATTGCAAATTTAGGGGCTCATATTGCTTTGCTAATCATCTCCCTCCATATAACCCTAATCCTATTAAGGAGGATAGAAATATGGGATTCCTCTATAGTATTCTCTATTTAATCTTACTCTACGATATTCAGGAACTAATCTTAGAATATTCTGGTTTGACTTAATATAGGCCAAAACCTTAATTCTGAAAGCTTCATTGGTTGGTTAGCAATAAGACAAAGGCTGAAGACTAAAAATAGATGGATTGGAAGCCAAGATCAATTATTCCTTCTATATAAGTCCTTCTCTGAAACCATTACTTATTTATTCTTTCAATGCTCTTGCTTACAACCTACCTGTTCAAGAATATAACATCTACTATATAAGTTATATGGGGAAAATGAATGGATCAGCATTATAAGATGGGCTAGTGATAGTTATAAGCAAATGAAACACGATAGTTACTTCTTCAAAACTACATTCAACTGTTGCATCTATGTTTATTTAGCATAAAAGAAACTCTATGATCCATAACAACAGATCTTTAGGAAAGTATAAATTAGTTAATAAGACCATATGCTGGATTAGGGAGATCTTAGTTGCTCATAACAATTATGAATCCACAAGTACTTAGATGAGATTAAGTTGGAACTTATTGTAAAGCTTACCAATGTATGCTAAACTTATCTTCTATATGTTGGTTTATTGTATCTGGTTAAGAGTTTATAAGACAAAATATTTTTTGTAACCCATCGTGGAGTTGTAAAAGCTAAAGCTTAAGTCAATAATATTATTTAATTTTTTAAAAATCTCATATATGAAGATCAACTGATTTAATAGAAAACTGACCAATTTATTAATATGTCATCAATCATACAGTACCTGAAATGATGGGTCAAATCAAATAATTTACCACCCCTAACCAAGAAAGCACTAGCGTACCTTGGAAAAACAAAAAGGAAGACATCAAATTAATAATAGCAAACGACAATGAAAATGTACATACATAAGTTAGAGAAAATTTAAAAGTGATAAAAAAAGCATCAGCTCCGACAGTGATTAGGATCTTAGAAAGCTCAATTCTAGATTAAATAGCTTTGATGTTGATATAGTGAATCCCTAAATGGAGCTAGAGAAGAGTGATCAATAGTTTTCTCGGGGTCACTAGTCAATTATTGGATATGTCAGGCCAAAATGATAGTTTGGGTTTATTTTTCATTATAGATGTTTTTTGGTCTCCTTTTTTAATCAAACTATATGGATGACTACAACTCTTGTTAGTTCTTACTATTGGTCTCCTAATTCAATAAGTTATCTATGATTTTTTAGTTTTATTTCAATCTATTTACGAATTAGGGTCTGTAAGAGTTGGAAATCCATTAAAGCTTTAACTGTCCACAACAATATATTGTCAAAGGGTATTCAAACAAATTACAAGGTTAAGAGCTCAATTCTTCAATGCTTTTATTAATTAGATGTGCTTTTTAAATTGGTTGATTGGTTTAGTGAATTTAAGGAATTAGGAGTGTTTCTAGATTTGATTTCATATAACATTATCATTAATTCCTTCTACAGAGTTGGGAGAAAGTCCAATAATTTTGGAAGGTAAGCTACTATGAAAATGTTGCTGGTTTTTGTGATGAAATGATTGAGAGTGGACTAAAGCTTAATGTGGTAATCTGTCATGCTTTCTTACTAGAAGTTTCAATGTGGAAGATTTGTCTAAGACCTTGCATAGTCTTAATTTACGGTCTTTTAAGAGGGCATTGTTTAATAACAACGCCATATTTACTTGGTCATATCTCTAAATCCATAAAGGAAAAATAAACAAGTAACTGATAGGTCAATATTTTACATATTAGTTAGGATCTATGTGCTTGGAATTTATCACTTGTATAGTATGTGTTATATAGTTTTTATTATATTTTCTATTTTAAGTTTGCTGGTTTATAGGAGATGAATTTGAAGGATAAATGCAAGATTTGGTGTAACTTTCTTCATAGTTTTCCAATTGATGATGTTGTCGAGCCATTTGGAAGATAAGAAGATGGACAACAACTTTGTAAAAGATTTCAAAAGTTGATTTTAACCAGGAGAAGGCAAAAGTGAAGAAGTTAGAGGAGAAAATCACAATAGGCACTAAACCTAAATCATAACAATCATTTATCTTTTACAAAGGTCTTAAGAGCTAAGATACATGACCAAATTGGTATTAGACTTGTCTTTATTTTTTTAAAAAATTGTAAATTAGATTAAACCATGAAAGGAAATAACAATTGTTACAAGCATTAACTATCCCATCAAATGAATGGGTTAACAAACTACTATGATGGTATTACAAAGGATCAAACACAAGTGTACATGATAACATTAATCCCATGTTGACATAATATTGGAGCTAACCTGCATTGTCTTTAAAGGTGACAAAATGTAACTTGATTACTTTGATTGTTTCCTTGTGTATCATTGAAAGTTGTTTCTCAATGTCCTTGAATATTCTCATATTCCTTTCATCCCATACAACTTGTATTAGATATGACATAGCAATGAAAAGGCATCATTACTTTGTTTTATCATGCGATTTTAAAGCTAAATACCAAGCTACAATCGAATACCACTCATAAAATGCATCTCCTAAGAAACATCTTTAAGTTATTTTACAGGAAAAAGTGCTAAATCAACACCAATTATGAAATATGCCAGGTTTTAGTTACATAGCAACTGGCAAAGAGTAAAGAAAGTAGAACAAGACTGGTGCTGATCTTAGATTTATAACCAACATCAATTTTCAAACCAGTTTTATGTAATAATAAAAATCTTCAACTTTAAGTCATTTAGAATTTTATTTTTGTAACCCTAGTTATAGAAACTTATATTAGAATTAATTTTGGGACTTATAGTAGACTTTTATTAGACCTAGACTTCTATTTGACTTTTATTATATATATAACCAACCTTAGCAAATTTGAGAATAAATCCTTTTGGATTTATAGGGAGAATCTCTAAATTCTCTTAATTTATAGTAAACTTCTTTTAGTTTCAAGTTAGTTTTCATAATTTTTGTTTTTGTTGAATCAAAGAGCAAGGATTGTAAAAGCCAGTGTCAACTCCTCTCAGCTTCTTTCTTCTACTCTTTTCTTCTATA
The DNA here is from genome assembly GCA_027564395.1 of Erythroxylum ulei. Lineage (NCBI taxonomy): Eukaryota > Viridiplantae > Streptophyta > Magnoliopsida > Malpighiales > Erythroxylaceae > Erythroxylum > Erythroxylum ulei. The sequence continues at coordinate 36,387,411 of JANITX010000004.1, forward strand.
ATGGAATTTATTTCTTTATTTCTTTATTATATTTAATAGCTAAAAACTTAGTTAAGGATAAATGTAATTTATAAGGATTCATTCAATTATTTATATATGGTTTAATTTCTTTATCTTAATTATTAGACATCACATATTCAATCATATAGATTGTATGATAAATTGATAAATGAAGTATGATATGTTGACTAGGAGATTAAATACTTTAGGGCTAGAAAATAACGATATACTAGACTTTAGTGACAATTATATAGATTAACTATACTTAATGAGTTTGATTAAATTAAAATATGAATCAATAGATGATATTTACCTAGTTAGATATAATGCTAGATGCAATAGATTAGGGGACCTCATCTCCCTCTACTTATTCCCTTTAGTCTCAGAAGTTTTATATAGATTGCTTAAGAGAAATCTTACTAAGAAAGGAGTATTTAAATTTCACTCTTAATGTATAAAGCTTGATATTGTCAATCTGAGCCTTTCTGATTACATTTTTGTCTTCTCCGAAGTGGACATTCTCTCAATCACCTCCATCATAAAAGTTTTTAAAGTGTTTAACAAAATGTCAGGCCTTGCAATCAATAAGGATAAGCCCAACTTATTTATCTTAGCAAGTGCATCACAATTAACATTAGATTCAAGATGAATTATCTATTTGTTAAGTACTATAGAATTCCTATCTCCTCTATTAAACCTATCTTCTTATACTTCAAATTTCTTCTTGACATGATTAGAAGCAAGATTGATAGTTGGACTTCCATATCACTATCCCATGCTTATATCAACAAATCAATTATGTGTTATCTTTTTAAGTATAGTTTGGGCTTATCACACTGTATTTTCCCAAGCCATTATCAATATAATAGAAAAAATGTTTCAAATTTTATTATGGTTAGCTAGCAGTAACAAAGCTAGAAACGACAAAATAAGTTGATTTGATGTTTACTTACTTAAAAAGCGTAGTGGTCTGGGAATTCTACTTATCATGAGCCTCAATTTTATTCTCTTAGTCAAAAGACTATAGTCAGGAGCCTCAATTTTATTCTCTTAGTCAAAATACTATAGAGACTTATCCAAAATTAGCAAACTATATGGGTTTAATGGGTGCACACATACTATATAAAAGTTCAAAAACAATAGGCTACTAAGCTTCCAGTAAATGCTTCTTACCTCACGAAACATTTATTCAAGTCAAGATAAAACATTAAGGACTCCTGTAGATCCATTTTCAAGAATGGTAAGAGTACTTCATTATGGTATAATCATTGGAGCCCTTTTGGTCCCCTGGATTCTGTTATTGAAGCTACTTCCATTAAGGCAATTATCCCATTTAAGGCCTTAGTTGTTAAAGATCTATCAATCAACTACCTTGATAGATTCATTCCTGTAACAAAATTTTCCCAATTCCTTCTCAAATTCATATTAAAAAGTTCAAATGAAGATTCTATTTTATGGAGTCTCGATCCCTTTGATAGCTACACAAACAAATCTTGCTGGTCCCTTTTTAGCAACCCCTCTTGTTTTGTACTTTAATAGAAAATAGTTTGACTAAAGCATAATTCACCTAGATCTCTAATTAAACTACGACTAGCTATAAAAAATAGACTTCCAACCTTAAATAGATTAGCTAAATTCTCTTAGCTACCTAATTAATTTATACTTTGTAAATCGTATCTTGAAAATATTGAGCATTTATTCTTTCAATGCCACTATAGAAATTACTTATGCCAGGCAATCCTTCAACTTTACAATGCCAACATTCCTCCTATCCTCTGTTCTAGCATTATTGAATGGAACCAAAATATTAAGATGAAGTTTGAAGGAGATTTATGGATCTTCATATTGGCTTTTAGCTACTTAGTCTTTGAATTATAGGATGAAAGGAACAAAAGGATCTTCACTATTAATGCCAGCAATAAAGAAAGCCTTTTACATGCTCTATAAGGTAGAATTAGAGCACACATCTTTGTCTATAAGGATAAGCATTCATTCACCCATCAACAGCTTACCAAGTGGAGAATCAATTAGCATTATCTTGCACTTTCATAACTTTCTAGAATCCTTTATTACATACTAGTCTTTTGCATTAGTTTAAGATTTTGTTGATCATCGTTTCCTTGGATTTTATTGTATACTCTTAGAACTCCCTTGTTTAGCCTTTCATGGCAGTAATATATTTGTTATTTCTCAAAAAAGTGTGAATTGGAAGCTCTTATCTTGCTTAATTGACTTCTCAATTAGTCTTATAAGGGATTCTATATATAAAATGAAGAGATAGGGGGATAGGGGGGCCCTTGCACCCTTACCCACTTATAAACATATTTTATTGGCTCTCCATTCATTAATACTTCATAAGAAGTGTTTCTTATGCGCTAACTCATTCAATTGATGAAAGTTCCAAAAAATCTAAAAGATTCTGGAAGAAGCTAGTTATAGCTCTATTATATTAAGTCAAAGGCCTTATGAAGTCTACTTGGATAACATAATTTCTATTAGAATGCTTCCTCCTATAAACTTTAAGAATTTCTTAAGCTATAAGTATATTGCCACCTATCATTCTTCCTGACATGAATGCTCTTTCAGAGCCTTTAATGAGGGATTTTAGCACCAACATAAGCCTTACAACAATTATCTTTGAAATGACTTTATCTATAGTATTACAATATGAGATAGGTCTATAGTCCTTAAAGGAACAAGGTTTTTATACCTTAGGAATTAGACAAATGTAGGTTTTGTTGATGTCCATCAATGTATTACATTAACAAGGAACTTCAAAACAACTTTAGTGACTATGTCCTTGAAATGAGGACATGCTTTTTGGAAAAATAACACATTTAAATCATCAGGTCTAAGGTACTTACTATGGTAAAGCTCAAAGACAACTCTTTTAGAATCTCTAGTTGTAAAAACTTGGACCAAAGCTACTACCTCCTCCTCATAGATATAGCCTAAATTAAAGGATTTAAGAACGGGCATAGTTAAGTCCATGGGTTATGAAGGGTCCAAAGAGTTTTGAAAATATTGATATCAACCTGCTTCAATTCCACTTAGGTTTAAGCTACAATTCCATCCTCCTTTACTAAAGATGTGATAGGTTGAAGTTCCTCCTAGCACTAATGGTTTTATGAAAAAGAAAAGAATTCATATCACCCTCTTTTAGCCAGTGTACATTGGATTTCTACTTAAGAAGTGAGTGATGAATGTCCAATGACTGGGAATACTCTAATAAAGTGCAACATCCCACTACCATAAGTGTAGCGCCCCCTTACTGTAGAGTACCCACCGGAACACCTGTAGGTCATTCCGATACATATCCTACGATAAGAGAGAACTACAGACAAACAACT
>JANITX010000004.1:36429266-36442682 GCA_027564395.1 Erythroxylum ulei
TAAGGAGGAGGGAAATGTTAGCATTCAGCCTCAAAACATAGTTCAGCCCAAGCCTATCCAAACCTACACCCGTAGGGACAAGATGGGGAAAGGGATCACTGCTGCCACTTAGGCAGGTGGTTAAGCATGTTTTCGTGAGTTAGTTATAGCGAGATTGTAAACAGTAGAGGGATATAGCTTAAACAGAGGGGAGAGGAGAATTGATTCATTGATTTGTCATCTTGATATTCTGTATAGGCCTGGGAATATTTTCCAGGAGGGAGCTACTACTGTACTTACAACTTATACTTAAATAATACAATCTCTAAGGTTTACCTATCAATGACTCATTATTTCGTATGTCTAGATACGGGGGAACCATGGTATTATCTTTTATAGATCGATTTAATGTTAATTATCATGTGATGATTTATTTACAAGAAATATCTTTAAATGTTCTTAAATTTGATTTAATTAATCAGGTGATTAGATTTTTTATTAATTTACTTGCGAATGATTCAAGAGAACCTACACTTGAACGGATTATAGCTTCGATGCATGGGATACTAGAGATGAGCTTATATAAATACTTTGATATTAGGATCAAGCCTTTCAATAAAATCTTTGGAACTTAGTGCATTCTACAAACAGTTAGAAAGTGAAGAAAGTATCAGAAGCATTTAAGAAGGCGGGCGCTAAGATTAGAGATTAATTTTGTCAAGTCCTCGATCTTCTTTAATGGGAAGTTGAAGTACTAGTAAAGATAATTATTGACAAAGTCAGTTGGGATTCCGGTTTCTTTTGACTAAATGAAACATTTTTAGTCCTACCATCTCTATTGGTTTAAGTCTGGGAGAAGCATTTATGATTGGTTAACGAATAGGATTGCGAGAAAAATGAAGAGTCCAAGAACAAAGAATCTATCGAGTGGAAGAAAAGAAATACACTAACAAAAAAAAATACACAAACAATCCCATCTTCTTCTGTCTAAGAAAACAAATTCACCATTAAGTGAATTCATTTCTTTTTATTTTTTGAGAATTTAAAATTTATTAATACAAGGAGATACAAAGGGTGCATACATGTCTACCCAAGACAAACTAGGGCTAGGTATACACACACACTTGCAATTGTTCTGATGCGTCATCTATACGACTAGTGTTTGTTATTAATCTCCTTGTATGCGAGGGCTTTAGCTAAATTCTCTAGTACTGCCTTATTATTCGGTTGTACTTTGATACACTGGCTGAGCTCCTTCTTTATTCTCCCCAATTCCAGATAATTTATGGGTAATTTCTACAACAGCTTGGTCACATTTGTTCACTCTCTTATTCCTTTGTAATATATCAATTAGAGTTTTCACCTTGATTGAATTTCAAATCTCCTCAGAGACCAAAGATGTTCGGTTGATTCTGGCTCATCTTTGTATATTACTGGTATTCAGGAAAGTGATCCTGCGTCTCAGCCACCTCTGGTAGCCTAAATAGAAAAGAGGGATGGGGTTTTTAACTTAGCAATACTAGCAAAGCAAGTATGGCAATTAATTAAAATTTCAAACTCACCCTTGTGGTAGCCTAATGAAAGCTGAGTATTACCAACTTTGGAAAGGATCAAGAATTTCTTATGTATCATCAAGTATATGGTAACATATTGAAGAGTTAAAAGGGGGAGCACTTGGTATGTTGAATATGGTTATAAAAATGTGCATATTTGGAAGGATAAGTGGCTACCTAACATTCTGATTCACAAAGTTACCTCCAATTCCAAACTACAAGGACTGAATCAAGATGCAATGGTGAATGAACTAAATTCTAACAGTAAATAGTGAAAGTCTAAAATGATTCCAGATACTTCCAACCAATACTTTTTATGATGCCTGCCTTGGAGCTATATTAAAGATGAGAACTTGTTAAAAAAAGGGATAGATAAGGTGGAGAGCAAATTCGTGGGCTTCGTATTGTATCAATAGAAATGCAAAATAACAATCGATCGAGAAGGAGGAAACAAACTTTATTTTAACACTTACACCCTTGGGTGGAGGAACCACCCAAATTTTTCTTGGTTAAATAATACGGGTAACCAACTTTGGAATCAAAAGTTACATGGATTTTAACAAAATAATTTCAATGCGAATGACTCTAAATTGGACAAGCTCATGGGTATGGATGAAGCTCATAAGAGGTTGGAAAGGAAGATCATAAGTATGGATGAGGCCAAAAAGAGATTGGAAGGGAAGTTCGAACAAGTAACTATAAACCACACTATAAACCACACCTTGTATATTTATAACTTAGAGGTCTAAATATACCTAGAAAAAAACCAAGAGAAGAAGAAGAAGGATGTAAACATGAGTAAGTATCTTCCTTACATTGGCCCTCCACCATATCCACCCAGGATTACATTTCCATAGCACGTAATAAAGAACAAATTGGATGTATATTTTGCAAAGTTCATAGAGAAGTTGAAAACATATGCCCAAGTACGCAAAGTTCCTTAAAGACATATTAACAAAGAAGCATACTTGGGAAGAGAATTAATCGGTAGCACTAACCGAAAGTTGTAGCTCTATTATCACCAATCACAAGCCTTTTAAGTTGAAAGATCCTGAAAGCTTTATAATACCCTGTTTGGTTGGTGAGTTAGAATTTGTAACGTGTTTATATGAATTAGGCATAAGTATAAATCTTATGGCTTTGTTGACCTTTAGGAAGTTAGGGCTCGATGATGTGAAGCCAACTTTGATGGTTATTCAGTAGGCAGAATGATCTATAAAAAAACTATTTGGTGTGGTGGAGGACGTTATTGTGAAGGAGACAAGTTCATTAGTCCTATAGATTTCGTTGTATTAGATTTCAAAGAGGATAAGAATTGTTTACTAATTCTTAAACTACCCTTCATGAACATTAGAAAAGCACTAATAGATGTTTATGAAGGAAACTTGCTTCTTCGGATTGGTGATGAGCATGTGGAGTTTAGTATGAACAAAGACTTGAAATATCTAAAAGAAAGCATCTATTGCATGAAAATAGACATAATGGATGACTATATCAAAGCGTAAGAGAAGGATTGCTTTGAAGAAGTAAGTTATGAGCAACATGTGACAAAGAATATAAAGTTTGAGGAATATATAGAAATCCCTGTTCAAGAAGCTAAAGTGAAAAAGTGGACGATGGTGATTGCAGAAGAAGATGAGTAATTTACCTTCTTCTAACACAAACTATTTGATTCCATCGAAGATTTATGGGATTTCATCATTCTCAATTATGTTGACCGTTTGTTATCGAAAAAGGCATTACAAAAATTACTTTGATTCTTTGATTCGATTGATTATGTCCTTTTCATTATCTCCCAACATATAACCTATTTACAAGCTACAAAACTACCTTATACAGAAAAAGGTGGCAGCAAGCCACTCATAATTGATCCTGGTTAAGTTTTGAAGGACGTAAGGTTAAGTTAATGACCATAACTTTGCATGTTTGGTATTTAGATTGCAAATGTTGTGTAATTAAGTTTGTTTTGAATTCTGGTAATTAGGTTTTAATTTTCATGTTCTTGGAATGTTTTGGATTGTTAATTTTCTTATTTTTTGAAGTGATTATAAGTTAATGAAGCAAACTTAAGGTTCAAGTGAAGAAACAGAAGATGAAGAAGAGGAAAGTTAAGGGAAGGTCTTCACTTTGGTCTCCGATAACAACAAACTGCTAAAGGAGATGGCGCAAGAACGACGACGATGGCGACGTAACATCAAGAAAATGTACAAATACTTCACTTCTCAAGGTGTTCACATTCCGTCTCTAACGCCATCACCACCTCAATCACGTTTATGGATTTCATACTTTTGCCTTTTATTTATATCATTGCTTGTCATTTTTATTTGTATATGTGTTTTTTGTTTTCTCAAATTAAGGAAAATGTGATGTCTAAGTATAGGAAGGTTTGGGTATTGACATGTAATATGTGTGTGAATTTTGCATATCACATTGTGTAAGTTTTGATTAGGTTAACATTATGTAGCGTATGTACGAATTGTGTGAATGTGTTAATGACAATAATTTGATGGATTTAGTTTATCTTTGAACATAGTCATTTAATTTTTAATGGCATATTGATTTGTGAAATTTTAAGTTTTAAGTTTCTTTGGTTGTATATGCATGTTAATTAGGATATGATATTAATTTTGCTCACCTTAGGAAATTTGTTCGTATACATTAATAATTATAAGTCAATTGCATAAGTTAGCATTATTAGTAATCTTTCTTGAGGATGATTAACTAAAAAGAAATGAGGTAGGCTAAGTAATTAAATCAAAAAAAGTGTGTGTTAAATAAATAACTATTCCACTAGTCCTTTTTTAAACAAATCAAGTTAAGAATAGAGCTAGTAGCTAGTTGAGAATGTGATATAGATGAGTAATAAGGGGCATTTACAAAAAAATGTTTGTCTTCATGTCAAAAGGCTAGAATGACATTCAAACCAAGCTAAATAATAAAAATGTGGCATAATTAAGTAACTGGGGGACATTCATAACAAAAAGTTTGTCTTCGTTTTAAAAGACTAGGTTAACATTAAAGAAATTAAAAAATAGTGTTTCAATAAATAAAAACTACCAATCTTTGAAAATAGCAAGAATTTTTATGAAGGAGCACTCAATGATAGTTGCATTTTTAATTGATTACTAATTATGAATGTATGTGTACAAGTACTATGGGTTAATGAATAGGTGTTAATGTTTTGATTAACATGTGTATTCAGTTCAAAGTGCTTAATCATGGAAATCATAAGTCAGTATGTTGGTTCAAATTGAATGATTAATGTTTTGGGTTAAATTAATTCCATGAGATTTGAGCCATTAACTTATTAATGCATATTGAATGAATGTGTAGTTATGTGTTTTGTGTTTAGTTTATTTGTTTCATTTTTTATTTTTTTTGCTTAAGGACAAGCAAAAGTTTAAGTGTGGGAATGTTGATAAGTGTAGTTTAGACTATGTTTTGATAGTTGTTTGAGAGTGTTTATAGATGGTTTTTAGATATTTTTTACATATATAGGATTATAATTATGGTAATGTGTGTGTTTATCTATATTCTAAGTGTTTGTGTGATTTAGAGCGTGTTTTCATTCATAATTATATATTTCTTGAGGTGTTGGATGTGTTGGTTAGTTTTGGAACTTAGATAGGTGAAGAATAAGAGATTTGGACGTGCATGGAGCTGTATGGGCAAGGTCATGATCATAACTTCCATGTCATAGTCATGACAGAAGAGAAATACCCAGAGTCACAATTGTGACTACATACGCGCAATCGTGACAAAGAGCAATTCACAGAGTCATGATCATGACATCAGATGTGCGATCGTGATAGAGGCTTCTCAGGCGCGACTTTTTCCATCTGTTTTAGGATTCGAGGGCAATTTTGGAATCAAACAAAGGGCAAAAACCCTAGTTACACCCCCAAGACCCTCTGGGACTATTAAAGAACAAAAAATAATCCAATTAATAATTTATTAGTTGCAACACACACTCAAGAATCAACCTAAAGGGATTATCAATTGAGAGAAAGGGAATTTTACCTATCCTTAACGCTAACTTAATTAATTATGAATTACTGGATTATTGGTTTTAAATGATCTTAGGGTTGATTACTCTCTCTTGAGTTATAACCATTAACCCTAAATTATAAACACTAATCAGATTATAGAAGTTGCAATTTCTCAATTAACAAGTTATCCAAAACCCTATTTAGATCTAAATTTGTCTAATAAACTATCGGAAACTTATGCAAGATCTCTGTTCGCACAATTTACCGATTTGATTTAATTCTTGTTCTATTAAATCACCTAATTCTCGTTAGCCCAATTTAATTATTTTTCATTCGATTCACCTTTTCAGTTTTTTGTCGAATTATGCACGTCCAGAATTAAATCACAATAAAACATATATCATATAAATAATTAGATTTCATTAAATCAAAGATAAAACCCCAAAGTGAGTTCAGAAACATCATCAACATCCAAAAATCCTATGGTCAAATGTTATTCCAATTCTATACAATAATAAAACTTGAAATAGCAGGAAATATGAATTGAATGGATGACAAGAGGCAACGACCTTGGAGAACTCCTGATCCGAGAAGTCCGTCGAGTGGCTTCTTCTCCTCTTCTCTCTTCCTTCTCTTTCTCTATCTCTCAATAATCCTCTTAGGGTTTATCTAAAAGTTGCTGATACAAAAGCTCCTCTCTGCCTCTTTGTCTTATTCTTTAAATAGCTTTTTGTGTTCTGAGCAGCCATAGGATCTTTCGGGCTCTAAAAATGTCGAAAATCCCTTAAAACATGTTTTTTTTTATTATCTGCACGTCTGTCTGACGTAGACCATGATCGTGGCCTAACCGTGGCCCTGCAGGCCACGATCGTGGGTCATATCCAAGCCTTCTATCACGATCGTGGCAAGCAAGCCATGATTGTGGGTCATGTCATGGACTTCTGTCACGATCGTGGCATGAGCCAACTCTGGTGCCTCTGTCACAATTGTGGCCTATTATGCCACGATTGTGGGCCGTTGTTTCGATCCGAGTATCTCCAAAACTTCTTTATTCTTTGATGTTGACTTAACCCTGAAACACTAACAAAAACATTAAGGTACCTCAAAAAACATAATAATTAAGCTCAAAGACTCGTACTAACCCATAAAACACTTAAAACATAAATAATTAACAAACTAATACAATTCTAACCTAAAAACATACTAAACGGTTGAATTAACAATTAAATACATGTTAAATTAAGCCCTAAAACATGATGCAATTTACACTTATCAACATCCCTACACTTAAACGTTTGCTTGCCCTCAAGCAAACAAAACAACAAACACACAAAATCACACAACACACAATATAGTAATGAGACAATGGCTTTAACTTCATAAAATAAATTTAATTTTAAACACAATCATTCAAGTTATATCAAATCATTAACAAGCAAAATCCGCGTCTAAAGGCTTTAAACTAAATATACTTATTAATCCAAATCCAAGTGCTAAATTATTTAGCCTTTTCGTTTGCATACACACATTAGTAATTCTTTGGTCATTCAATCTATGTAACTACTCCTAAATACATGTTCATGAAAAGTCAAGCTATTTACAAGTTTGGTAGGTTTTATTAGAAAACACTTTATTTTATTTTATTTTTATTTATTTATTTTAATTACTTTTTGTAAACATGGACTTAGTCTTTTTACGTGGAGGCAAACATTGGTAATGAATGTCGATCCGATTACTCAACTAAGTCATTTTTTAAGCTGCTTTGTTGGAATGTTATTATAGCCTTTTGATGTGAAGGCACACATTTGTGATGCGTGTCGATTTGGTTACTCAGCTACATCACGTTCTCAACTGGCTACTAGCTCTATTCATAACCCGAAGGCCAGCGAAATAGTAATTTATCTAAAATTAATAACCACAAATATTTTTTATTGCCTACCTTTTTGCTTTAACTACTTGTTTTCATGAAAAAAATACTATTGTTTTCATGAAAAAATACTAGCAAAGCTACTTAGGTCGAAAGACCTAAAATTATGAATGAATGTGACAATTTAAAGGGTGACAAATTATCACTAAATTCTAATTAAGCAGTATATTTAGCCAAAGAACCCAATTCACTAATTTTGCGAGCTAATGACTCTTCACAACCTAATAGAATATGTTCAAAATTAAATCAATTTCAATCCATCTAAGCCATTGACACTTTCACACGATTCACAAAATGCAACCTAACAAACTATCATATAATATGCAAAATTCACATTCGAAGCAAAACACATAACCCCTTCCCACACTTGAACAATTCATTGTCCTTAATATGAGAAGGAGGCAAACAAACACACATAGCAAGAAGAAACATAAATTAAAGTGAAAACAAAAAGTAAATAAAGACTAAATTAAAAATAAAAGGGTTAGCACTAAGCCTCATGGTGATGGAGGTGGCAATTAGACGCCTTGAGCCTCAAAGTAACAATGGATACGACGTATATCCCGACTCTAATGTCGTTATATTCAGGCTATCTTCTTAATTCCTCTAGAGTTCTCTGCAAGTGTATCTATAATTACCTTAATGTTTACGGATATTGTTTCAAGCACTTTTTCCAGCCGGTTCATCTGTTTCTTCTTCCTCTTCAGACTCCTTGCTAGTCGAATCCTCTTCTTGTTGTTGTTGAGCACTTGAACTCGCTTGACTACTCTTGATCTTGACATGTGTCTTGGCAGTAATATCCCGAAGTTAGATGTTATGGGATTTCAGGATTTTAGCTCGCTACAGATGATGATGGTTCATGAATTAAAGACGATAGATTGTGATTCTGTTGCACTCAACTCCATAGTAATCAGCTAGGGGTCGAAACCAAGTAACCCATTCCTAAGTTGTTACTCCTCTTATGTAAAGTAGCAATAATTACGTTAAAGATGTGGGTGGTTGTTCAAACTGAGATGTTATGGTTCATGTACCACAACATGAAAAGTTTTTTTGTCGAATACTTGTTGGTTTCCATTTTGTCAAAAATAGTTTGACACATGAATTTGTGTAGCAATAAGTGTCTGTGACTCCTGATGATGTTGTTGTGTGCATTCTTAGCATCGAAATGCTCTAACCTAGTTAGTTTAGTCCAGTAGGGGTGACACGGAAATTATCGTGTTGATCCACTATGGACGATTTGGGGAAACCACAAATTTCGTACAGAGTCTCATAGTTAAGCTCATAAGGTTGTCCTCGCAACCTAAACCACAATTCCTTAGTTTTATTAGATTCGTACTGAAGGGATGTAAAGAATTCTAAGGTAAGTTCCTCATAAACTGGGTATTGAAATTGAATAAACTGTCCCTATTGGATTCTCTCTGCTAAATTGTTGACCTTGTCTCTCAATTCTAATCTATTTAAAGTCTCAAAATGAAAATACTTTAGAACTATAATTTGCTTGTTGTGAAGAGAATGAAAGCTGGTACTTCCCTCATGTGAGAAGATCTGGAAAGGTGCCTCGTACTTAAATGCCCTGTTCCTTTTCCCTCATCCCGAGATTTGATTTTTCCTTAATGATTGATCGTGCTTTACTGGCTGCTTAATACGTGACATACTGACTTGCGAGTAGGTAGAAGTTAAAAGATACTGGAAGTTAGGAATTTAGGTAGAGAGAAGTGAGAGTGTTTAGAGGTTCTAAAATTAGAGAGGTAAAGTTAAAATGGAAGTGAGTGAAAAAATGAATATATAGGTGAATGAAGGGTAAAATGGTAAAAAATTAAGCTAAATTTTGTGTGTTCCAGTTTTACCCTACTGCAGGCCACAATTGTGACCTACAAGTTTTCCACCAATTTTTAACTTTTCTCTTCTTTTGTCCTTATCCACTTTTTTGAAATCACTTCTTAACTGTTTATGGCCCTTTCTCATCTCTTTTTCTTACTTGCTCAATCATCAAATTCATGTCAAAGTCCTATACCTTCCCGGTTTTATTAGAATGAAACAACCTAACTGTAGAATTCAACTGAAACAACCTAACTGTAGAATTCAACTATCTAAAAATCAATAAAATAACATCAAAGTAACAATCCATGGGTTGCCTCCCATGCAACGCTTCTTTTAATGTCAGTAGCTCGATGCTTTGCTTATGCTCAACGTGGTTCAAATGAATCGTGCAATGGTAGCGCAGTCATCAATCTTACAATTTGCACATGAGCTACCATGCCTTGGATTCCACTCTACCTCTGATTCTCCTTCCTTCGCCTTCTTCTTTGCGATTGTTTCTTTCTAAATGCATTCCCAGTATCCTCAATATCTTCCTATTGTCCTCAATGTTCAGTTTCCTTGATATTAGTTGGAGGTAAGGGAGAAACGTTATCTTTCTTCTTCACTTTAAAGGTTATTTGACGCTTGTCGGTCCTTAGAGTTAGCTCACCCTATCAATGTCAATTATGGAGCAAGCAGTAGCCAAGAATGGTCGTTTAAGGACCATAGGGGTTTTCACATCTTCTCCAATATGCAATATATAGAAGTTTGTGGGGAAGGTAAATATATTGATCTGCACTTGGACATCCTTAATAATCCCCTTCGATCGATGAACTGTTCTGTCTGTCGTCTTCACCAGCATCTTTGTTGGTTCTAACTCTCCTAACCCCAATTTTTGACTAAAGGTATAAGGCATCATATTAATACTCGCTCCCAAATCTGCAAATGCTTGTCTATGTTGACTCTATTGATACTGTAAGGAATGTAAAAATCCCCTGGGTCCTCTTTCTTCTGTGCTATGTTAGGGTTTTCTTTCGCTGTGCGCTCCTTAACCTTCTTCTTGTTTGATTCCTTTAGTGTGAGTTTTATTTGTAGATATTCCGCTATGTCTTCAACCTTGTTTAATTCAACCTCCTTAGAATTCCTCGCCGCCCTACTTGAAATTAACTTCCACTGATCTATAGTAGGGTACAAAAATTCAGGTCGAGGTTCCTCGATTGGCTCAATTACAAGGTCACTTAGAAGGAATTTTATAATTGCTTGTTCTTATCCATTATCTCCATCTTCCATCGCATGTTCGAGTTTCTTTTCCTGGGTTTGAGTAATGGCCATGATCCGTTCCTTTGGGTTAGACTCAGTATTACTTGGAAGGGTTCCTACATTCTGAGTAGAAATTGTCGTCGCTAGTTAACCTACTTGGACATCCAGATTGTATATTGAAGAGGCGTGGTTCTTAGTGACTTGCTTGAATTTTCTTTCAAGCCTCCTATGTGCATCCTCTATGCCTCCAATTTTATCTAAAATCTTATCCAACTTAGATTCCATTAAGCTTGGTTTATCTTGTTGGAAGCCTGGTTGTCCTTAAGCTCTGAACTGTCCTCTAGCATTGTTTGTCCACGAGAAGTTAGGGTAATTCTTCCACCTGGAGTTGTATGTGTTGGAGTAGGGATCATTTCCCCCTCCTCGTCCGTATTAAGCTCCCATATAATTCACTTTCTCTGGATTGATTTCTTCTTCAAAAAACACTCCACTATATCATGGTCCATTTTGTCCACAAAGTTCACACTTACATAGTGTTTGGTTACGTAGTGTATGGTTGCTGTCCCCTTTAGTGGAGACAGGTGACAAAACAAAGTAATCTTGTCCCATATACATGTTTGGTTGCTATCTCAGGTATTTTGTCTCTGTCCCCGGATGACAAAAACAAAAACTTTTGTTCCTTTGAAAACCGAAGGACAAAAATTTTTGTTTTTGTCTCCGAAGCAAAACAAAAGCCATCGTCCAAAATTACCCCTCCTTTGTCAGCAGCTGTCTTAGGGTTGTCTCTCGCACGCCCCCCTTCTCCCTCAACAAAATCACTCCTCTATCTCGACAGTCAAGTCTCTACGCTTCTCAGCTCGAGCCATGGTGTGACCTTCATGGCAAGGTGGTGTTCGTCACCGGAGCATCCTCCGAGTTAGGCCGAGAGTTTTGTATTGACCTGGCCAAGGCCAGCTATCGAATTGTGGCTGTCGCTCGCCGCGGGCTGTCGCTCGCCGCATCGACTGCCTCATGTCGCTCTGCAACAAAACTAACCAACTTGGTGGTCTTTCTTCTTCTTTGCCAAAAGGGGAGGTTAGTGATAAGCGAGCATTTGCATTGGAGCTTGATGTGTCCTCCAATGGACCCACCATCGATAATTCCGTGCAGAAGGCTTGGGACGTGTTTGGGAGGATCGACGCCTTGATTAATAACGCTGGTGTTAGAGGTATGTACTCTTCTACAGATTGCCTCTTTATCGTGTATCTTTTTTTGGGTTTGATTTTGTTTTTACTATTTTTAAGATATTAACTCGGTGTTGATGTAAAATCTCATTGCTGATAGATTTCTTCTTAAAAGGTGTAAGCATATCTCCAGTTGGCAGAAATTTTGAATATTTAATGAATTTGCGTAAGGAATTATGGTAAAAAAAAGTGAACTTTAAGTTCTTAGATACAAACTTTCTCTTAATACATGTATAGGCGATCTGTTGGGTTGATTAAACTCATGTGAGGATGGTGATTCAATAAGGGATTCTGATTTTTCGGTTTCTGCATTATTGGTATAGGGGTTGGTTCTTAAATGTATTTGTTTTTTTTCCAGGTAGTATGAAAACCCCCTGGATTTGTCTGAGGAGGAATGGAACAATGTGTTACAGAACAAATTTAACAGGATCATGGCTGGTGTCTAAGTATGTCTATACGAGAATGATTAATGCCAAAATTGGAGGGTCAGTTATTAACATTTCATCAATTTCTGGTCTAAATCGCGGGAAGTTACCTGAAGGTGTCGCATATGCTTCTTCAAAAGCCGATTTAAACACGATGACAAAGGTGATTATATCATTTGACATTATTCTATACCAATTCAATGGTTTTAATTGGATTGTTGTGCTTGCTAGTTGCTGACTGCGATTATATCATTTGGCATGATGGTTGTTGCAATTGCAATTATGTTGCTTTAATTTGATTATGTGCTCACAACCCGGTTGCCAAATTAGATATCTCAAGAGTGTTTATATATGCGGGTGGCTCTGTGCATATCCAATCAATAAGGATTTTGGTACAGTTATGGTGGATGAATATGCAGCCACTAAACCATACCAAAACCATGTAGTCTGATGAAAAGTTGGTGGGGGGGAATAAAGGAGTAGGAATAATTAAGTGAGAATGAAAAAAGAGCTTCAATGAAGATGACAGATACCAATCGATCAATCGATCATGGATGGTCTTTCGGTAATTGTGAGTACAATAAGCAAGGGCTCTACCAGCTGAAAATATTCGGAAGAGATACTGTCTAATACAATTGTAGGAGCGTATATTGAACATTTATTTGTAACCTTTAATTTTTAGTCTTTTTGAACATGACTATATTTAAAGATTATATGGAAACAAGGTGTTTATTAAGAATCTATGGAGACTTAATTTGTCTTCATTGATAGATTTGCCTAACTCTTTTATGGTTACAATGTTCTTTATATACATGATGAACTTTGCATCTTTTCTGACCAGTTTGAGATGCCAATGAAGAATATGAATTGTTTATAATAACGTTATTTTAATTTTATTTTTTAAATCGACAATGTTTTAATATTGATTGTTTAAATCGACATTATTTCAAGTAGGTATTTTTACAAATTGAGATGATGTAAAATTGGCAACTGAGGGGTTTCCTAATGCTAGATTCAAGAGGTATCGAACTTTGGATGAAGCAAAGAGTGGTTATGTCATGGACCGATATAGGTGGACTCGTCGCAATGAAGACATTGTTCCTACTGCCAATGAACCCTCATCAATGTCGAATCAATTTGCACTTCCAACAAATGAACAAGTCAATGAAGTTGCAACTTTGTAGACAAAAATGGCATGGAGTCAAGCATTTTTACTCATTGCCATTGGAGTCATTTTGGGAATTATTGTTAAGGACATTA
>JANITX010000004.1:36671628-36687695 GCA_027564395.1 Erythroxylum ulei
CCATTCATGAATGCATAAACAGATAATGGCAGTTGGACCTGAGTTGCCACCGCTAGAGCTTAAAGCTCAACGAATGATCTAGAGCTTAAAGCTCAACGAATGAAAACGAGCCTTGAGCTCGAGAGCCAATGGCTCAACGATTAATGAGCCCAGTATCCAATGGATACGGGACAGTACAGGCACTCGGTCACAACAATGTAATAATTGGAAAAAGGGTCTCATAAGCATTTTATATGCATCTTGTTAAATGTGCTGATTGATTGAAATGTGCATTGACCTATGTGTATATGGGAAATGATTGATCGTATGTATGTGATATAATATGGGTGTTCATGCAATGATGCAAATGACATGGACCAATTAAGAGTGAATGTGAAATGATTGATCGAATATATGTGTGCCATATGTCGATAATGAGTCACATTATTTGATTTATTGTGTTGGGTGACTGGGTGAACCATCGATGATGGTCACTCACTGAGTTTGCAAAACTCACCCAAAATTTGCATCTATTTTTCAGGATTCAGAAGAATACCCCGTTATGCAACGGGAGTAGACTTATTGCTCTCAGGGAAAAGTTAGAGGTCGGGATCAGTTCGCGTCTGCATTAGGATATTTCTTTTTGTGTAGAAAGTGTATTATTCGAATTTTGTACAGTTTGTATTTGATTATTTCAGCCTGTAACAAATGATGAAGCATGGGAATCTGAGTAAATGGGATTGATTAAATATGAATATTCTTGTGTATATCAATGTGTATCACTTGTAAAAGTTTGTGAGTGTTTGTGTACTGAAATGAGCCCCAATGGCTCAAAGTGAAATGGGTTGTAACTGAAATGCATTAGAAATGGAATTGGGCCCCTATTCGACTAGTGACACTGTATTGATCGTAATGTGTTGAAACAATGTTTTATCGACTTCTGAATTGTTTTGGCCCAAATTGAAAATGGACTTCTGCATTGTTAGTGCTTTAAAAAAAATGGTACCAACTTTGGACTGATTAAGTGTTTTAGCATGCCACCCTCGCGGGTCACGAGCTCGGATATCACCGTCGATATCGGGTTCGGGTCTTGCGGGAGTGGGATGCTACATATGTGGTATCAGAGCCCAGAAGTACGATTGTACATGGGCACTCTGAAATTTGTGTTAAGGTACATGCATTCTGGTCATGTCAAAGCAGACGGTAGTAACTGATCCCTAGTTTGAGTCGCATGAGCATGTGTTTAGTGTTTCAACCGAGAACAATAGTGAGGATATTGATGAAAGGAATCATAGTGTGAGAAAATGGTGTATGAATAGATATGATGTGACAGATAAATTGGTGAATGTATTATGGATTATGACCTTATGTTGGGATAAATTGAGGTGTGTTTGAAGTGGTTCTCCACTTAACTAAATGAATGTGTAAGTATAAAGTGGTTGATAGTCAGCAATAAGGTATGTTATGGAAGAATAAAGGTAGTGAGTTTGATGAATGAATGCAAGAATGGGAGAATTGGGGATTTAATGCAATGTAATGGCTTCTGAGTTGTCATGAAGTGGTTTAATGCTAAAAGAAGTGAATTTGAGAAGTTTATAGGAATATCTACTAATCGAATAAGTGTAGAAAATGTGGAAGAGGCTTAAAAAAGGAAGTTTGGGTTACAAATGTCCGTTTAACGGACATTCACGAGACAACTGGGACAATCGCAAAAGTTGACTATTTTGAAGACAGAATCTCGCTTAGTCACGCATAAATTGTTGTGGATTGATAAGGGGAAAATAACGATATGATAGACATGGCGAGATTGAAAGTGTACAAATAAAAATGTGATTGAAAGCAAAATGTTCTGCGATTTAGCAAGGATGAAATTAGAATTTGCATATTATGAGTTGATGGTTTTGTAAGAAAATATGGTTATGCATCTATGATTTGGAATTGATTGCAAACGTATTTCGGTATGATGAAATAATGGAAATTGGAAAGGGAGATGAGAATAATGGGAGATGAAGAAATTGTCAAAGATCAGTTGAATTGCTTATATGAATGTGCATTTGATAATGGGATTACTAGAATAAATGACATTATTGAGCATAAGTGTATTATAATCGTGGAAATGATACAGGAAGAAATCGTTAACTTATTGAATAAATGTTTGTCAGAATGCCTATCGTTTAAAGTCTCAAAGGTGAGACGTGAAAGTGCTTATAGTGGTCAATTGGAAATGAGTTGAGATTGATAATAATGTGATCAGATATGATTAATGAAGGAAAAAGAAGAAAGACCCCGATCAAGAATGAGCACCAAAAAGGGGAAGTGTGATTTAGACTCAGATAAGATCAAGGTATTGTTAACCCAAGTTACCAGTTGGTGAGATTATCCTATTTACGTCTTTCGAAAAGATGTAGGGTTTTGATGATAAATGCAGTGGAAGTGGAATAAAGAATTTGAGTAATGTTATAATAAGCTTTGTTAAAAAGGGATGTTCTGGTTATATAAGTTATGAGTTAAATTGATTGTAATGCGATATATAAATGTATAAATGGTTGGAATTGATTTTCTTGAAATACTAAGATTGGCTGCTATGTGATTATGGAAGATAGTTAATTGATATGGATTCCATGAAGAATTTCCCTAAATTGGGTTAAATTGATTAGATGATTCGAATTGAAATGTTGTAATGAAGGGACAAGTGGATTATAAAGTGACTAAAAGTAATTTTTGGAGTCCTAATTTTTGTGGAGACTCAAGCATAAGGGGTAGAAAATGCTACTCAGAACGTAAGTATGATATAACTTTAAAATAATGAGATAAATTTTTAATTGACTAGTGATATTACCATATAGAGCATGTTGTTTTATGTCCAGATGCATCCCTACAATTGCATGTTTCATATTTTAGAAAAATTAGATGATATATATATATAGCATTATAGACATACACAATAGCATAACCTTAAATGAAAACTACCTTTACTAAAAGATGCCACTAATAAATTGAAAAGCAGTTCCTAAGTGTTGCGAGACATCAACAACAAGGAGAAAATGTACACATAGTTATCACGAGTTCTGAGGATCTTAAGAGAGTTTTCCTCACATAATTTTCTAAAAGAGAACCATGGACAAATGATTTTGAAAGAGATCCAACAAAATGACATTAGGAAACATATTAAGTATAAACCAGACTAAAAGAAGGAAATAAATAAAAAATAATGAGAAAAATTGTAGTATGAAGTTTTGAAGATAGATTTTCCAGTAGTTAATAAGATGCAAACGTGGATTCATAAAACACTTTTTAGATTTTAGAATAGTTCTGCATGTTTTAATCAACATGTTTAGTTTACAGTGCAATATCCCTTCACAATAAGATGAACATAAGTTAGGTGGTGAACGTGCAATGTTTTGCACAAAGGTGTCATGTCAGCCTTGTGAACACATGGCTGCAATGTTTTTTGCAGCCATGTGTTTACAAAGATTTAATCATTTCTCATTTTCATGTGTTCAGAAGGCATACATAGAAAGTGTATAGGGTACTTTCTACCATTAAGTGCAAATTAACAAGCTATAATTCATGAAAGAAGGTACAACAGAGAGTATACATCAAGCATACTTTTTATTACACATTCATTTATTTAGCTAATGACATCCACTACTTAAGGAAACTGACATTTTGGTTGGCTATGCCATCGTTGAATAGAAAGAAAACGATAATGAACCACCGCGACATCACCATAACCATCAACCACCATTACCCACTTGCCTAATCTTCCTTCTTCGTCACCACCTTTAAGAACCGTTGAATTCTCGTACCTATCTCCGTATAATCCGAACTCTTATTTTCCACTTAATGGTATGTCTTGTACACCAAACACTCTCCACTTGGCAGCTCCTGCTTCGCCACACTTTTACACGTGAAGTTGAACCCCGTAGCCTCATAGCTTGCATAGCTAAAGCCTTCCTCTGGCATCACGTGCATAAAGGACAATGATGCACCTTCAATCTCGTTCATTGAGTACCCACATGGGTCGAAGCTGTGGTCACAAATCACATGCGTTGGTGTGATTTAAACAATTTTAAAAATGAGAAAGTGCATCGTACAAATTTGAAGACGGTAATGAGAAAGTGTATCATACAAATTTGAAGAAGATGATGAGAAAGTGCATCATACAAATTTGATGACGGTGGTGAAAAGTGCACTAAGATGTATTTGGAGAAATGTGCTCCAATAATTGCAGGTTGATGAGAAGGACATCAACAGAAAATTGGTGAAGAGAAGTGCTTCACATAATCATTGCAGGTTGATGAGAAGGGCATCAATGGGAATTTAGTGAAGAGAAGTACTTCTCATAATATTCTGAAGATTAGGAGAGATGTGCTCCATCAAAAAAATTTGAATTAAGAGGGAATATTGGCAATTAATTCAAATTTTAAAGTTGTTTAAACTCTTTTAGAATAAGTCTTAGATTATCTTAGAATAAGTCTTAGATTATCTTTAATGTTATCTTATAAGCTGGATTTGGTGGCTGAAAAAGCTATTTTAGTTGTTTGTATTTTGTCTATATAAGGCAACCAAGTTTAATAATAAAAGTATGGGAGTGTTACGTATTGTTTAAACTTTATCTTATCCCATCTTATTCATCTTCTTTTTCTTCAAAAATCCAGCAATAATCTTAGATATCTAAGAACTTGTTGTCATTTCCTTAGCTGAATGTTTCTTTGATTTCTTGTAAAAGATGGCGGTGACTTTTTGCATGTCTAGTGTGACGATATTGATTTTTATCATTTCCCATTTTTAGTTTTGGTTCTTTCAACGCTGAATATATGTGCCAACAATGATTAGGATTATCGAGGACATATGCAGCAATATTAAAAATGCCAAAGAATTCGTTTAAGATGGCAACTTCTTTAGCGAAGTTTCGGTGAGGTTTAGGTTGATAATCGGGAAAAATGAAGCTACCTCGAGAGTACTTAACGTCAATGACATAGGGGGTAAGGGAATCAACTAGCTTGAGAAGTGGCACAATGGAGTGAAGCATTTTGGTAGTACCACAAGTTTTGAGGATTATTTTTAGGGGGTAGATGAAGAGGCTTGACTCAGGCAAGACATAAGAGTCAAACTCGATGTTAGAAAGTTGATCAACTATGATGCAAAAAGTAGGTTCAAGGATTAAGTTGATCTGGGATTATGTTAAGCCTCGGAGGCCAAGCACATTGGCGGGGTTTGAAAATGGTGGCTAAGAGAAAGTGATTTCAAGGCGCTTTTCAAAGCCTTCGAAGTCAATTAGGGAAGGAGGTGGTGTAGTGTCGATCATCATTGTTCAAAATTTATGAAAGCTCTAGGTTCAAAGTGCTACTCACTAGAAATGCTTGCTTTCTAGTTCGGGTTGGCCTCTTGAACACTAAATTTTAAGTCTTACTTTTGGTTTATCTGAAGGTAGGAAATGAGAAGTAGAAATACGGAAAATAGATCAAGAAGTGCTACTATACTGATGCAGTCATTTTCTTCCAAGATAAATATCAGGATGGCTTCCTCATGCACTGCAACAACATTAACCAAATGTCAAAAATCATTACAAAGAAAACAAAACTAAATTGAAAGAAACTAGCCATCAGAAGATGATATTTACATTGGTGTAGGTAGCAGATCGGAACTTCTTAACGCCACCATTTGGTCGAACTTTTTCAATGCTATAATCGAGAGGGACTTCATACTGATGGCAATTACTACTATTGCTACACTTCTTCTTCCCACCTTTGGTCCCCATTACAACATTCACAGTTCTCTGCAACGCAACAATAAGCAGACGCGAAAATCAACCAAGATAAATTTGAAACCGAGAGAGAAAATTATAAATAAATTAAATTAAAAAATGGGTCCCATATTTATTTAAAAAATTAAATTTAAATATATTTTTTTAAGAAACGAGTCCCACCTTGCCATGTCAGCACTGACGTGGCACAAGGACCCACTTAGTTTTATAAAAATTTATTTTACAACTGCTAGGTCAGCGCTAGCCTGACACTTAATAGAGGCATTTGAATTTTCTGTTAGGGTGGGGTTACACTTTAACATTTTTCAAATGTTAGGATAGAATTTTTCACTCCAGAATGTTTTGGTCAAACTTGTCAAATGGTGCAAAACTTAGGGTCAAAAGTGACCCTTTTGCTTGTGAAATAGAGAATACAAAGGTGAATTGATTAGATTGTTATAAGGTTCTCCAAATGGGATAACGTTGGATCTCTAAGACTCCAAGTCCCAAACTTAGATACTTGTATGTCAACAATGATGGGCTCCGGTCGATGCAATGTCGCTCACAACAATGTTTTGTTAAGGCCACATGTTCTATAAAGTGGCATTCAATAGTGACAGAAACGAAACTCTTTTCTACCTTTTTTTTTAAGGTTTTATATATATATATATAATGCAGTTTAGAGTACAAAAATTATAGAATAATCCAAAAGATCTAGATTACAAAGAGTTTGGATTCCTAGTAACCATCTACAACTTGAAATCGAAGGGACACTTCTGAGACCACATAGACCAGCATTACTCTAATCTCCTTCTCCTCTTCATGGTGCTCATTAGATTTGCAGTTATTCCTCTTGCTAATATGGCCAATCTGCAATGGAGGAAAATGTCCTCAAAAATCAACTCAGTGCTTCTACTTTCTTGTTAGAAAACTCTACAATTACACTCTTTCTATATGTAATACAACAAGGTTGCCCAACTTAACTTGATTACTTTGAGATCAGCTGCATTACGCACTTTAAGGCCATATTTGGCAAACAACGGATTGTATTAGCTGTTAGCTGGTTCTATTAGCGGTTAGCTGATAGTTGCTTTGACTAGTGGATAAGATTAGTTGTTTATTAAAGATGTTTGGTAAAATTAGTTATTTAGTATTAGCTGTTGATATGTAAAATGACTTATGAGGGCATGATTTAAAAAAAATTGTAAGGGCGTGAATATTAAATTTCTTAGTATGTTTTGAATATTCTTATAATAATTTAGATTTTAGATATTTAATTTTAAAAAATTAAATTTATAACTTTAATAAAAAAACATAATAATAATAACACAATAATAATAATAATAACAACAACAACAACAACAATAATAATAATAATAATAATCTAAAATTAAATTCTCTATTAATATGAATGATATAGCGAGCTACATCATATTAGTATTTTTTATATAATATGTATGAATTTGTTATTTAATAAATTAAAATATCTATAATAATAGTATGATAAGATATATATCATAATTCAAAAATTATGAAAAGAGGGTATAATTGGTTTTTTACCTATTAATTTTTTACTAATCATCCAAAAAGTTCCTCTTATGTAGCTTTTAGAAATTAGCTTATTGGGTTAAATAAGCTACCCAATAAGTTATTAACCAAACCCATCAATAACTTTTTGAGATAGTCAAAAAGCTAACTTTTAGTCAATAAGCTAAAAAATAGCTAATAAGTTGTTTGCCAAACACCTCCAAAGTTTCCTTAGTCAAGTAATAGTTTCAGTCCAAGAGTCCATTGTCTGTCCAAGTTGAGAATAAGTTGCATCCAACCCCAGACTTGCTTGGTAAACCTGCATCTTATCATCAAGTACTCCAGATTCTCCAGTTCAGTATTACATAACTTACAGCTCAAAGTGTTAATAGAGAACTTAATCTTATCTCTCGTAAGCAACCCTCCATTGATTCCCATCCACAAGATGAATGAGTGAGTTGGATTGATGTCACTATCCCATACTAAGGCTACCTACTCCTATCTTGTGCTCTAGGTAGTCTGTAAAAGTGTTTTGCAGGCTTTTATACTAAACTTCCTTGATTTGTCTATTAGCCATTGAATTTCATCTTACTCTCCTTCCTAGCATCTAGGCAACTCTTCCATTATAAGACTAACACTTTTATTATTATGGAAAGGCCATATCCAATGATTACTACTAACTAACCTACTTTAGTTTCTAGATTCACCACCAATTTCAAGGGTTATACCTCCTCCACCTTATATAGAGGCCATTATAGTGCCAATTATTATCCTAAAAAGATGTGCATTCTCCATTACCAATCCAAATGGAACACTTGATTTTGCATCCATTGTCTTATCTCTAGAATTTCCTTTAGAGTACCCAACATATCTTGCCTTGGCTTTAAGATCTAAATACTCTTATGCTTTATGAATACATTGTGTATCCATCTCACCTATAAATCCTCCTTTTTATAGCATAACCACCACAAATTCCGCCACCTGTTCACCCTGTGTATCATCCTTGTAGAACGGATGCCCGACCCCCTTGTTGTTTAAGTCTGTAAATTTTATCCCAACTAATCTTTGCTTTGCTTCTGCCTTGGTTTTAGCCATTCCATAAGAATTCTCTAAGCCTCTTATCTATTTCCTTAAGGATACTTTTTAGGATGGATAAATGATTGATATAATAAGTGGTAAGATTGCTTAGTATTGTTTAAATTAGTAGTATCCTGCCTCCATAGATAAGGAACCGATTACTCCATTACTTGATTCTTCCATAAATTAAGTCTAACAAAGATTTATAATCCACAAAACTAATTTTTCTTTGAGAAATTGGTATCCCTAAATATTTAAAAGATAGACTCCCTTGTTTTAATCCCATCTTGATAGCTATAGGCAAACCGTTTTGTATGGATTCTCAAATCGCCACCGTGTAATGAATTTATTATACAAAGATAGGTATTGAAATCCACAAAAATACTCCCCCTCCTAAGAGTCTTTCCGTTATGAGAATTGGAGAATCTGGTGAGAAGGCACCGGTTGAAATTTAGGTCATATATCCATGGAAACCGAACAATACTCCTATGAAAAAATGGGTCCCCATGGGTAAATATTTCTTTACAGGATGGCATGATGAACTTCTGGTCTTTGACACATCTAGCACATCTTATGCAACACTTTTGTAACTCCTCTTGCAGTTTCTAATGTTCCCACATCTAAGACCTCGGTGTTACAAGACAAGATTCCATTACCAAAGGTAGTTCATACAGGTGAGAAAGATAGTAATGTTGAGATTGTTAATGATTAAAGGACTGATGCCTATCAACCATATTCACCTCCCCTAATCTCCAATATTATTGTCCCTTTATTACCAGAAAACACTCCCAATGACATGGCTACTGGTATGCCTGACGAGGTCACCTAGGATAGGGTTGATGAATCTAATCCTTCCAAGGATATTTTATCTTTGAATCCTAAGATTTTGGAACCTAAACTTCCTAGTCATTCTAAAAGGCGTTTGGCTCAGAGAAAAGCTCAACAATTTACCAAAGGGGATTCCCCCACTCATGTCCATACTAGAATGGAACACTAGAGGGTTGAACGACCCTCACAAAAAGAATGTGATCAAGGAGCTAGTAAAGGATACTAGTTTGGTAACTGGTTCACACCTTCTGGGTACTCACTGAGGGCTCTCTTAAAATCATGCCTCTACTTTAATGGTCGTATCCTCTGATTTTACAATACTTTTTTGCTTGATGTACAAGTACTTTTTGAATCTGATCAACTCTTGCATTTGCAACGCCTTCTTAAGGATTTCAATAATTTATTCAATTTAACTTTGTTATATGCCTCTAACTTCGGTTTTCAAAGAGAGCAACTTTGGTATTTGAGCTAACTTTGAGTTTAGTATACGTAATCCTTGGCTAGTAGCTGGTGACTTCAACTGTTCTCTTAACCCTTTTCAAATTGAAGGTAGCAGACGCTTCCGTTTTGGAATGAAAAATGAATTATCTCGATTTTTGTTAAATATGGATTTGCTTGATTTTAGTTGGATAGGTAGACATATGACTTGGTCAAGTAATCAACACGACCGTGAGAGGTACTACATGGGTATGAGTCTCACTCCGATGCGATCCAATATATGGCGGTGAGAATTCTCCTTTCTTTGTTCTTCACTCGACATTCTATCTTGGACAAAAAGTGTTTAAAGAAGATATTTCCATGAATACACTTAAACACCAGTCATAATCCCAACAATCCATAACTTTGCATATCATTTCATTTCTCCACTACTAAAAGTCACATGCATAATCATGATTCAAAGGACTTTTCTAAGGTTGTAATATAGGTAAGGGTAAGGTGAGATGTATTTGGGTAATGTAGCATAAAAGCGATCAAGCTAGTGAAGCAAAAGTAATACTCAATGATATATTAAGCGAACAAGTTAATATTCATTCAAAACTAGGTACCATCAGCTATGAAGAATGCAACAACTATGTTTCACAACTCAATTTAGCTCTCACACCATAAGCCACATGAACATAACACAAAAAGTACTCCATCCAAAACGATATCCACCTCATACCTCATATGCAATATATTCAAACACCCGATCAATATAATTTAAGGAGGACAAACTATTGATTAACAACTTTTCACAATAATTAAATTTCCTCCTTGATACTTTTATTCAAACTCACATTTTTTCTTTCTTTTCTTTTCTTTCCTTTTCCTTTTCTTTTCTTTTTCTTTTTTTTCACAAGTATAAAAGTGTTAGAAGCTACATCAACATAGGATTCATAACATGGAATTTTAACAAATATAACCAACCCACTTATATGCATACCCCCACACTTAGGCTTTTGTACAATCACATTCTTCAAAAATTACAAATGCTCCACTAGTTTAAAGGCTTGGGTAGGGCATTTGACTAGGTCCATGTAATGTTGTTTATATAAAAGAAAAAGCTAATAAATCTTAAAGGGTGTTAGCAAAGGAAAATTCACATAAATGGGTTGGATATTTGGCTAATATACCGCGTAATCAACAAAGAATGCCTAATTACTTTCATAAAATTGCACGTGATAAAAATATTGTCTTGAATATAAAATCAAAGCAAAGTAAGGATGTATGTGTCATAAAGGTCCACATAATAAAATACAGTGAGAATGATATGGATATGTCAGCCTAGTTCGGCTCAAAACCTCACTAGTTTTTATCTACTTCTAGTCACCGCTCTTCTAAGGATAAGGCACATTAACCAATCGCAAGAGTAAAAGTACATGCTAAGGTTGCTGTGGATTTTTCTTGTCAATTCACACTCTAATTATGAAATAATCTTAAAAGCAATAAAAACTAAGAAAATTTTGATTTTGTTTGTTTTATTTTGAAAACCATCTAAGAAGTCAATAAGCTACAATTAAGCTTAAAAAACACACTTAAGAACTAATATACCCCACCCCTACAGTTAGAACTTACATTGTCCTTAATGTAAAGTCAAATGTAAGAAATGGAATAGCTTATGAAAATAATAAATGTGAAAATGTAAATAACAAAAATTAGCTTCCCCTGGGTTGCCTCCCAAGCAACGCCTTCGTTTATCATCATTGGCTTGACCTCTTGTTGCATGATCAAGTGATAGCAGTCATATCCTCCAACATGAACACCTCCAAATCCTTCGTTTGGAAGCCTTCATAATATGACTTCAAGTGATGACCATTCACTCTAAATGTCTTGTCATTTTTGAGACTTCGTATCTCTACTGTACCAAAAGAAAAAACATGAGTGATAACAAACAAACCAACCCAACAACAACACAACTTAACTGGCAGAAAATAATTGCTCATCCAAAAATGTTTCTCGTAAAGAAATATCATCTTCTTCCTTTATCAAATGGCTGAGATGGTTTGTCACCACGTTTTCTGCCCCCTTCTTATCTCTGATCTCCAAGTTGAATTCTTGAAGGAGGAAAATCTATTTGATCAGCCTCGGTTTTGCTTCTTTCTTTGTGAGCATGTATAGTAAAGCTGTATGGTCAGAATAAACAATCACTTTAATACCAAACAAATTCGATCAAAAATTTTCCAAAGCAAAAACCACATATAAGAGTTCTTTTTTAGTTGTTGAATAATTCAATTAGGTTGGGTTTAGACTCTTAGAGGCATAGTAGATGGCATACAAAGCTTTTCCTACTTTTTGTCCTAGAATTGCCCATCTTGTATAGTCACTTGCATCACACATGATCTCAAAGGGGAGGTTCCAATCTAGCATTTGAATCATTGGTGGGGGTGTCAGAAGCTCCTTAAGTTTTTTGAATGCCTCCTTACACTTCACATCGAACTCAAAGGAGACATCTTATTGTAAAAGCTTGCATAGTGGTACAACTTTCTTCGAAAAGTCCTTAATGAACCTTCAACAAAAACCTACATGTCCAAGAAAGGAATGCACTTCCCTCATAGTAGAGGGGTAAGGTAAAGAAGAAATATGATCGACTTTAGATTTATCTACTTCAATTCCCCTATCAGATATAACATGGCTTAAAACTATACCTTGATCCACTATAAAATGACAATTTTCCTAGCTCAGTACAAAGTTAGTTTCTATGCATCGTTCCAAGATAATGGCAAGATTCTCAAGATACTCATCAAAAGAAGATCCATATACGCTAAAATCATCCATGAATACCTCAATAATCTTCTCAACATATTCAGAAAAATGCTTACCATACACTTTTGAAACATGGCTAGTGCATTACACAATCCAAATGACATCCTTCGGTAAGTGAACGTACTTAATGGGCATATGAATGTGGTCTTCTTTTGATCTTCTGGTGCGGTCGGAATCTGAAGATAACCTGAAAAACCATCTAGAAAGCAATAATAATCATAACTAGTGAATCTCTCAAGCATCTGATCAATAGAGGGAAGGGAAAAGTGGTCTTTACGAGTTGCATAATTCAACTTCCTATAATCAATAAACACTCGTCACTCAGTTTTCACTTAGGTGGGAACCAACTCACCTTCCTGATTTGTCACAATGGTGATTCCAGACTTCTTTAGAACCACCTAGATAGGACTTACCCACTTATTATCAGAGATCGGGTAAATCACCCAAGCATTAAGAAGCTTCAACACCTCCTTTTTCACAACTTCCATCATTGGAGGATTCAACCTACGTTGAGCTTGCCTTGTGGATTTTTTATCCTCCTATAATAAAATTTGGTGCATGCATATGGAAGGGTTTATCCCTTAGATATCTTCAATAGTCCACCTGATGGCCTTCTTATGCTCTCTCAGCATTCAAACTAGCTTTTCCTCTTGATTTAAAGTTAAATATGCTAAAATGATGACTGGAAGAGTTTTCTTATCTCCTAAATAAGCATACTTGAGGTGTGTAGGGAATGGTTTCAACTCCAATTCTGGTGCCTGCACATCAGAAGGTAATAACTTTTGGTGAGATTCAGATAGTTTTAGAGAAGCCAAATCATACCATTTTAAAGAGTCTTCCAATGATTCCAAAGCGGTTGTCGCTTCCATAAGCTCCTCTCTCATTTCAACATTTATGTTAGCGTCTGCTTCCAATTCCATAGTCAAAACCATTTCTAAATGATCTGCAACTTAATTTAAACATTTCATGTACCAAAGGGTCAATTATATCAACATAATAAACGCAATGGTCATTAGGTTTTCCATTAGGTTGTGTTTAATTAAGATACAATCATCAATTAAACCTAACTACCGAATAACCTCGGATACGATCTCTAGATTCAATTTAGCAACAACATTATGAAGTAGAAAATGATAAATATAGGCAGTGACCTCGCACGTTAGGTTATCTAACCTAAGTTAGGTTGTTCCTAATGAGTCAAGACCATTAGATGCTACTAACAAACATTAAATGTAACAATCATGGATTACATTCAACATTATAACATTAGGTTCATACTAGAACAATCAAAATAATGTATTAAGATCATCTACACAAAACCCAACTCAATCAACACAAACAACACCACAATCTGAAAAGAGATTATAATGCTAATAAAATGAAATAGCTTAACCGTGACTTGGCTTTGATATCCCTATTGAACCAACGTCGGTAAGTTAGCGTTCCATGTCCATCCTCAAGCTCGAAAACCAAAAGAGAAATGAGAGAAAGACATTTTTGGCTAGGTCTATTCCAAATGAATGTTTCTGCCGTCATAATCCTTTCCTTATATAGCAAAATTTGGTTTAAACCGAGGGACAGCTTAAGGAAACCTAGCGTTTCACATCCGTGAGTTAATTCTTACAGTGTGAGAACCCCTCACAGCTATGCATGGCCTTGTATAGCCATTCAAGGCCCTCTCATGATCATGCATGGTCGTGAGAGGTGCTAAATGTCCTCATGCCCACGTGATCCAATATATGGCCATGAGAATTCTCCTTTCTTTGTTCTTCACTTGACATTCTATCTTGCATCTTCTTCTTTCAATCTTGTTCTTCTTTATGCTCCATGAATCAATAGAATATAGAAATTGAGAAGATGGCTTCAATGGACACTCTTTTGAGTCATTTTAGCTCCTTCACTTTCAAAACATACCTAAGATCAAATATGAGCTAAAGTGAGTCTCTTAAGCATTTCTAAGGCATTAGTCACTAAATGTAGTATATCTAATGAATCAAAATTTAATCACATATCACTTGTCTTTTATTGAACCTTTAGAGAGCATGCCCAAATATGCAAAGTTTCTCAAAGATATACCATTAAATAAGCAGACTTGGGAGGAAAATCAAATGGTCTCCTTGATGAAAAGTTGTAACTCCATAATTACTAGCCATATGCCTTCAAAATTGAAAGATCTAAGGAGTTTTACTATACCATGTATAATTAGTAATTTAGAATTTGCTAAATGTTTACATGACTTAAGTACAAGTATTAATCTTATACCTTTGTCAATTTTCAGGAAATTAGGACCAAGAAATGTGAAGCTAACTTCCATGCTCGTTTATTTGACTGATCAAACCATAAAGAAACCTTTTGATATGGTGGAGGATGTGTTAGTTAAGGTGGATATTCATTTTTAGTGGATTTTGTGGTGTTAGATTTTGAGTACGACCAAAATTGTCTATTAATTCTTGGTAGACCGTTCATGAATATGGGAATTGGTAGATGCCTGAAAGGAAACTCATTCTTCAAATTGGCGATGAACAAGTTGAGTTCAACATGAATAAAATCTTGAAGAATTCAAAAGAATGCAACCCTTGTTTGAAGATTGATATAGTGGATAAGTATATAAAAGAGCAAGAGGAGAGCCAAAAAGAGGAAGCTAGTTTTGAAGAGTTAGAAGATGAAGGAGAATTATAGTAGGAAGAGTTGGGTGATAAATTAAAGCAAGAGATCTTAGTGAGAATAGAAGCACCCATACTGTCCTCTATTGATATTATATAAAGGCATAGTAATAGACACACACATGTCTTAGGCTATGTTTTTCTCTACCTTTTTAGCTCATTAAATGTGAATTCTCATCCACCCATATATATTGTTATGTATTTAAGTTTGAATTTTTTAAAAAATTACATGGGCGTGTGCCAAGCCATGATTTACCTAAGATTGAAGTTTCTTCTTGAATTTCCTGTTGGAAAATTGGGTCGAGATTCGATCATGACCGTAGCGGAATAATTACAAAACTTTGTTGTAAACTTTGATTTTTCGAAAACCAAATCTCTTTAATCTATAAAATTATTAACACAAATCATAATAAAGCAAAAACTTAATTTGTACTTTATTTTGAAGCTTGATCTTTATCTTGTCGTATCCTCGAACTGTTTCCGAAACCGATTCATCTTAACCACTATAGCCACACAAATGTTCAGCCTCTAACGATATCCACAGAATGAATTGAAAGAACCCTGTAACTCCTACAGAGAGGATTAAGTAAGAAGTGATCGCTCCATTGGAGCTTAAGCCTATTTATAATAGTTTTAGACGTTTTAGTAATTTAATTGAAATTAATTTCTAATTTTAATTAATAATTTAATTGAAATTAATTTCTAATTTTAATTAAACTTTAATTAGAATTACAAATAATTCTAATTAAATATCAGTTATGCCCAAATTAAATTCAATATCTCATATTGATCTTTATTTATTAAATATCCTATATTTAATCATAAAGTTTCTCAAACTTTACAATCAAGTCTATCTTGATTAAATTAACTTTCCTTTCTTCAACCATTTTATATGAGACCCATTAGGTTCCTAAATATGTTGGCAATGATTATAAATTATAATTTTAATTCATAATTAGAATTAGATAAATTAAAACTCCTTTTAATTTATCTTTAATTCT
>JANITX010000004.1:36687795-36698474 GCA_027564395.1 Erythroxylum ulei
TTTACATTATATATTACTAATGTAAAACATATCTTAAAAGATATAAATCAAATGACATAAAAACTAGCTTATGGCCTAAATTTTTAATTCAAACAGATTTATGTTAAACTATATGATGAAACTATCAAATTATACACCAATTTCTAATACCTATGGGTAAATTAGAAAAATAATTTGATATTTTATCCTAAATAATTATTCAAATATAATAAAAATTCCTGTGGGATAAAATTTATTATACAAAAATAGTTAATTACAATTAAAAGTCTCTAAACTTTATGTGATTAAATACATAAAAATATAATTAGGGTTGTTGTGGCTAAGCCTTAATAATTAATCACTGAAAACTTTTTATCTGTGATGTTACTCACAAGGGAAAATAAAGAGATATAATAGCCACAGAATAATCTGTTGCATGATTAACAGTTATTCAAATATAATATCAACGTATAATATATACAGACATAAGCTATTAGTTTAGATGGCTGAGGCTCACCATTCCCTCCCATGAGGGCGCTGACTTGAGTCACAACATTTGTTGTATTTAATAAAACAAAATGCGCAACATAGCTAAAACATATTTGATTGTTAACAAAACGCGCACCATAGCTAAAACCACATAAAAGACGCATTTCAAAACATTTACAAAATGACGTAGTTTAATCTGTGTGGGTCTTCTTCAACTTCCAACCTGGTCAAATCGACCCAAGTAAAGACCCATAGGATGCTCCATAAGCCATACCAAAAACCACCACAAAAATGCATTGTTAAATGTAGAAACGCTTCTAAAACACTTAATAGAAGATTTCTACGTTTAATCTAAAGAAAAACATCCAAAAACAACTCTAAATCAAAAGTTTTCGAATATGAAAAGGCAAAGGTTCACAAGGCTCTGATACCAAATATAAGCACCTTCTAACTTATATTCAACATTAATATACATTAGAATATCATATAAAATAAATGCGGAAGAAAAAACGATATACCTCCTGCTATTATTCTTGGTGCTTAAAGAGCTACGTTTGGGAATTCTTTTAAGCTCTTAAATCCCTATACGATGGTGTATGTCTTTTAGAAGAGAAAAGAAGTTTAGGGACTAAAAAAACTAAGAAAACAACGTATACGAATGTGCTTCCATCAAGTACAATATCAGTTACCTTTTTACATAACGTTTGGATCATTTATGACATAAGAAGAGGAAAAGTTCTCACATTCTTTAGATAACATAAAAGATTTGAAACTTTTAATGATGATAAGATACAACTCCTCCAAAAAAAAAATACAACATTGATTGATATTGTTATTTTGAGTTTTATATTAGATTCAAATTTAGTTTAAATTATTATATTTAATTTATTATTAGTTCATTATACAATAATAGACATTGATGTACTCTTTTTTTTTGTTTTAATAGAATTTTTTTTACTTATTTTTAGTTTTTAATTCTTGTTTATTATATACTGGTTTTATATAGCAGTTTAATATCGATTAAACCTTTAAAACTTAAAATTATTTCTTTGACCGATTCGATATTTATTATGATTTTTAAAAATTTTGATAAATATGATATCATAGTGCTGTTATGAAAGGAAAGAATTCTAGACAAGTTCATATGTTGCATGTCAAACTTCAAATTGTTTCATTAATATTCCCATTATTTGTGAAGGAAGAGTAAGAAATTTTTAATAAATAAGATATTCAAAGAATCGTTGGATCAAATCTAATGCAAACAAAATAAAATTTAGGAGAAATTTTATTTGTTCGTGGCATTTTACAAGTAACTATGGATAAAATTAAAACATAAACGTAATCATTCGCATCGCAATGTTTAACAACAGCAACAACCGGAGAAATAGTGAAAAACAACATAACCCAAGACGAGGAGAACCATTTCCTGGTCTGATTGTTTTTCTACGTTGAAGCAATCCAAGCCAGTGATGGACTGGCCTTCATGGTTTCGACGCAGTCTTCTAAAGAGTAATAGCACAAGCACCCAAATCCCACTGAAACACCAACAATCAAATCGACATGTACAAGGAGAAGAAAGCGAACAAGAGCTATACGGAATCACTCAGCAATTAATCGACCACATTAAGTCCTTCACACTTGACACCTTCAAGAATTTCGCTCTTCCGGGTGAGAAACAAAAATACAATTTCGTTGAAATGTGTTATCAAAGGTTTTGTTTTCTTCTTCTGTTTTACCCAAGTCGCAGCGTCTTGAGCTGTTGGTCCGACATAATTGCTCACGAGTTACGAGGTTGAATTGTGGTGCAGAAGATGAAGGACCAGCGGGAGTCACTTTTGATCACGCAACTCGGGCACTATCATCGGCCAATGTCCAAAAGGATCTGTCCCAGTGGCAAGAGCAACATGCTCTTCTTGTTCTATCCAAAGTCAAGGTTTTCTGTTTCCAAATTTTCGTACTGCTTTGAATGGATTGGTCTCGAGGAATGAAATTGTGGTGTGGATCATGTAATGATTGTGAGTAATATAAAATGTATGCTAAGTTCTTGATTCGACAATTGCTTGGGGCTAACGGGTCTCAATTTTTGGTACAATTTTCATTTCTGTTTGGTGGCAATTATGTGCTGTCTTCTGAAACGCATATTTACCACAATTGATTAACAAAGACTGGAGTTTCAGGTCCAATTTCTAGGAACTTATTACTTGTGACTATAAACAGGGAACATTTTTATCTGTTAATATTTGCTGAAATTGGACTGGTGCTTTTATAGTGTTGATAATTGAATTCCCTTGAACTTTTACCTGCTATCTTGATTTAATGTTATTGGTTGACTTGGCCATAAAGCAGTTATAACTGCCTATAAGACTTTAACAACTTTCATTTTGTTGTTAGTTACTTGTATATTTATTTCCAGGAGCTGTCACAGCTTAGGTTTATGCTTTGCCCACGTTACTTGAAGGAGCGACAATTTTGGAGGATTTACTTTATGCTTGTCAAGAGCCACATAGCTGAGTAAGTTTATCTGTTAGTGACTTTTGATATTGTGGATGAATTTACAATTAACGATTGACGAGTATTCCGTGAGAGTGGAGACAGCTTAACCTTTTGAGTAGAATCAAGTCATATTTTAAAAGGTCTGCTCTGGAAATTAGTCGAGAATCATTTTGAATCTGTGAATTAGAGTGTCTTCTGTTACCAAACACTTTATGTTTAACTACAGAGAGCATGTATTACATGTTCTGATATACGTGTT
Source organism: Erythroxylum ulei (assembly GCA_027564395.1). Classification (NCBI taxonomy): domain Eukaryota; kingdom Viridiplantae; phylum Streptophyta; class Magnoliopsida; order Malpighiales; family Erythroxylaceae; genus Erythroxylum; species Erythroxylum ulei. Next base: position 36,691,016 of record JANITX010000004.1, read on the forward strand.
TACTTACCTACAATTACAAAATGTTTTTTTTTTCTAGTCTGATTATATTTATGTTTGGAATCAATAAATTCTATTTGTGTAACTGACGTAAATATTTAACATCATATTGGAACTCCTGCTTCATCCATAAGTTTACTGCTTGCATTGTTTCTATTCTTTTTGGTTTATTGGAAAATAATTTGCATTACAAAATGGATGTTAACCCTCTCTTTTGTCTTCCCAACCTCGTCTACCAGTTTGTGGAATTGATTCAATTGAACCAAAGATCTTGGGAAGGACATCAATAATAATTTCCTACCTTTTGAACTGCATGAGATTTATGGGATTTTGCCTTTTTGTAGCAATTTCAATCCCTTCTCCCCATCCCCTAAATCCCCAATCCACAATCATGATAGAATAATATGAATATGCCCGACTCTTGGTTTTATTTACAGATATGAGCTGCAGGCCATACGGCTTGCTAAACTAGAAAGTATGGCAATCAAGAAAGAAAGCTCTTCAAATTTCAGTGCAATAGAAGTTGAACTGGCAGAAACAAAGAATGAAGCAAGTTTAGCACCTCCTACTCCATGAGATAACAAAATTGGCCTCCTCAAAAACAGATAAATGGAGAAAAAGAGCAGGTAACTAACTTTACTCGGAAAGAAATAGATTAGTATTGTAAGTCTGCACTTTCTCATGAATTGACACCTATGTAGGAAGTTGTTTTAGGAAACTCTATTAAAGTTAAGCATGTTGATGACCCATATTGACTAGGAGAAAGAGCCCAACAAGCCTTATAAAGCTTGAGCAATCCTCATGCCTTTGAGGTACCTTTTGGGACGTTAGACTTAGTTTTATGATGGTATTGGAGCCTCTCCTACTTCTATAATGGGACTTCCATAGGTGTTTACTCTCAGAAATTTCATGCATTGGTCTCCACTTCTAGAGATTGACCAGGAGCAAGAGTCTAATAAGCTTATAAGGTTTGATGAATCCTCTTCCCCTTAAGTTGTCTTATGGGTTGGAGTGAGGCCTAATTTTATCATCTAATATTGACAAAACTCAAGATTGAGAAAATATTTTCTACATTACTTTGTTTGCAAGTGTACAAGAGGGTCTATTATATACAAGTTACCCTAACAACTAAAAAGAAAACAAAAATAATCAGATTCGATGATTATTGGATATCCTAACTAACTAAGAAATCTTTAAAAGATAAAAAAATTTAAAATAATTATATTTTTTCCACACTCCTTCTCAAGCTGGTGAGTAGGTGATCTCCAGTGCCAGCTTGGATACAATATTCTCAAAACTTGAACTATTTAATCCCTTGGTAAGTAGATGAGCAAGTTCAGTTTTTGTAGCTACATAAGGTTTGCAAATCAAACTACTCTCCAATTTGTGCAAATCAAACTACTCTCATGTTGTACCGATATATGATATACTGGTCATAGATTTATTATCAGAATAGAGTCTCATTGGATCATCCTAGTTAATCTTCAGGTCTTTTAGGATAATTTTCCATTAAAGTAGTTCACATACTTTGAGCTATTGCTCGAAATTTTGCCTCTGCATTAGATCATGTTAGCACATTCTGCTTTTTTTTAATGTTAGTAATGGATCGATCTTTACATCCCTCATGCCTACTACAGTGGTAAATGAACCATTAGTTGTGGTTATTTTCCTACTGTTTGGACATGATGAATATTTAAAAAAAAAAAGGGGTTTGATGAGTGGGTTATATGGTCAATAGCTCCTGAATCCATAATCCAAGAGTTGGCGAAAGTTGTTCCTGGGACATTTAATCCAATAAAGTGTGGAAACTCACTTTAATATGCCGAAAGCAGGTACCTGAAGGTTTGTTGAGGTTGTCAATAAGAGATCTTACCCTCCTGACCTCTTCCTGGTTAAGATTACTAAATTCCTGAGGTGTTTCTTCGTTTAGTTGAATTTCAGTAACATGGGCCTGACCATCTTTTCTTGGTTGATCTCCTCTCTATCCGCACTTTCAGCTTGGAGGTTTTCCATAAAGCTTCCAACACTTTTTCACTGGTATGGCGTGCCTTATTACAGTAAATACACCATAGATTATCACAGTTTTGGGCTTTCCAGAATTTATGACTAAATGATTGCCACCTTTAGCCACCATAGTAGGCATGTTCATGTTTTATGGTTCAAGCATTAGGTTTCTTCTACTTTCTTCTCCACAAATTAAGGCCATAACCTCATTAAAACATAGAACTTCTTGCTTGCCAAGATTTAGATTTTTCACTTGGTTAAATTATAAATTAAATCCAACCAAAAAATCATAGATAATATATTTCTTAATAAAGCTTTTTAAAATGGTGGCATCTTCAGGAAATTTAGTTTTTAAAACTCTATGGTGGTCAAGTTCCTTCCACAAGGATTCAACTTATCGATATATTTTGTAACTGTCATACTCCCTTGTTTTACAGCCAGTCTATTATCTTGACCTCGTACACTTGGGCCGTGTTTCAAGCCTTAAAACACCTTTATTGGAGTGCATCCCAAGTATCCTTAACAGTGTCCAAGAACATACGTGTCACTAATATCTAGCATCATAGAGTTCCATAGCCATGCCATAAATATGTAATTTTCATCACATACTTTAAACCAAGGATCCTCTTATTTTGGCTTTATACCTGTCAAATTGTTGATCTTCCTTTCCCTTGTAGCAGGGTGCGAACAAGTTGAGAATGTTTAAGATAATTTCATTCACTCAACTTGTACGCAACGTGGATTTTGCAATTCATTGAGATGATATTGAATAGTCTACCCCGATTGTGCTGTAGTGGTTGTCTCTACTATCTCTGACATCTCCAAGGGAAAAAAATGATCTCTAGGCAACTAAGGTTGATTGCTTAAAGAAAAAAACCACAAGGAATAAACGCTAGTCAGAATCATAAGACTGTCGACAATAAAGGTTAGACACTTCAATTTTTTCCAGGAATTCAAAGCCTTACAGCTTTTATACCATGATAAAACTTGAGATTGAAAAAATATTTTCTGCATTACATTGTTTACAAGTGTACAACAGGGTCAATTATATACAAGTTACCTTAATAACTAAAAGGAAAACAAAAATAATCAGATTCGATGATCATGGGATATCTCAACTAAATAAGAAAACAAAAATAATCATACTCCATTATCATGGGATATTCTAACTAAATAAGAAATCTTAAAAAGATACAAAAATCCTAAAATAATCATGTTTTCCCACAAATATAACTTAAAAGTAATTTTTGCTTTTTGTTCGATTAATTTATTGTTAGGGACTCATAAAATCTATCTAATAGAAGTGATTATAGCTGTTGTAAAATGGCAGGTTTGATAAATGGTATTGAAGATGTCAAGATATCAAATTTCTAACTTCTTCAATTTAGTGACATCTAGCAGCTTGGCGCCACATTTTCCTCCAAGTTTTGGTGCTCCTGCAGAGCAATACAAACTCTAATAAGTTTCATCAGCAATTCTATCATTGCTCATGGCTGTTTTCTCTGTTGTAAAGTCTGCAAAATAGTTGTGGGATTACTTTTAGTTGAACAATAAGTGAGCTTCCATTAGGCTTGTGTGGTTGATATCTGAATCTCATTAGACCTCATTCCTGAATTAACAATTAAGTGGTGGTTATGTTTTGGAAATGTGTTATATGGAAACTGAAAACATGAATCTGAATTGTGTGTATTTTACTTTTAGAGAACAGATGAAAGGAAAAATATTGAACATCAGTTGTCCCGGGAATTATTACTAACTAGTTGAATGCTTCACCTTTTAAAGTTCAATAGGTGCAGCTTTTGATAATATTACTGGCTATTCTAGCTTATATATGGTTTGGTCTGATACTTAGCTTGAAACTAGCCTAACCTCATCCTTCTGATGGGATTGTGATATCATCTAAAAGCTTACAAACTGAACCGTGGCAAACCCTTGGATATAACGATGTGATTGGTGTAATCAAAAGATAATGGTGTGCTGTGATACAACGTCCATGCCTGTTCTGATGAAAGTTGTGAAGAGTCATAGCCTTTTATCATTGCTAACGCAATCTTTCATTGTAGAATTCAGAATCCATCCTGTAAATTGATCCTTTTTCTGCGGGAAAATGTTAATCAGCAACTTATTTGATCATTGGATTGGTAAAATATGCTTGACAGTCTTAGATCCAACGGTGGAAAGTGGATATAGGACTTGAGGTATAACTAACTTAAGTTCTTAACATAAATCTCGTACAAGGATGGCAAAGTCTGTTTTGAAGTCTATGGACAAAATATGGTCTTACGTTCTTTAAAAAGAAAAGGATGCGGGGCATAATCTGATTGCTCTGTGCGATTTTCCAGCCAACAGGATAAGCTGGATATGTTTATTCATCAAGAAAGGGCTAAAGTTTGTTATACAAGAAACATGGCCTGTTTGATATTTTTGTTTTTGAAGATCTTTCAAACTTGTAAGAGAAATCTGGCAATCTGGGCATCGTAGGTACAAAGAACATCTTTAAATTGGAATTCGGTAAATTAATAAACTCTCTAAGATAATATTTTTTTTTGGTCTCGACTTGGGTTGGTTAAAAATTTAACAAATTTTGATAAAATAATAAGATAATATATTTTTAAAATGTCCCTATGTAAATATAGGATTTCATTAATATCGTAAATTAATAATTATCTCATTAATGACATTATTTATTAGTTTTCGTTAATATTATGTACAATGAATCTATGTTATAGATTCATTCAATTAATATGAAACATGAATTTTTCTAAGATATAATAATTTTTGATGTAATCAAAATTTAACTTCAATCAATTACAAAAATTTCTTTAAATTAATAAATATTAATTTATCGATTAATTAATATCTTTATAAAATAATAAATATCATGATTCCAATAATATTAATTTGTAGAGGTTTTATTGTATTTATTAGTCTCAAAGCAAAGCACATGATAAAGGTGGAAGCAAGATGATGGGCTGTAGATTTCATCTAAACTAAAGGAGTGGACTTTTTTGCCAGTTCAAAAGAAAGATATCTGGACTCGATGGTCATTCTCTGTTTGAACAAAGATGGCAGTTTCAAACAGGACGTGATCTTCTGTTCCTTCTACCATGTCTCAAATCTGATTTATTTCATCTCTAACTATCTATTTATGTGGTTAATTCCTTCAGATTTTCTGTCCCGACTGTTTCCCTTTATCTCAACCATCTATTACTTTTTGTTTGTCTTCTCAAACTCCAAACATAAACATTAACGGTCTAAAATTCTCTCAGATCTTTTGTTCCCTCTACTTTATTCCAACCCAATCTCATTTTATTTCAATCATCCATTAAATAAATGGTTGAAATGAAATAATGATTGGTTGAAATAAAATAAGACAGGATTGAGACAAGATAGAGGGACAGAAGAATTGAGGAGATTTCAGACTGTCAGTATTTATGCTTGGAGTTCGAGAAGACTGACAAAAAAGTTAATTAGCAAACATCAGTCATCAGATATAAAGGGAAATGCTGTCTAAAGAAGACTTAGATAGGTAAGAGAGTCCAAAGTCCTAGGAAGATTTTGGACCATAAACTCAACGTGATCTAAGCAAATAAAAGGCAAAGCAGAAAGAGAAGTAATAAGTGTAGAATGGTGAGAGAGGGCGACATGAAATCTATGTTGAACAAGTTGCATCGCAGCTCTGAAATGCGTAGTTTGCAGAACCGTAGAAGGCCCCACGTGAATAAGAGACAATTCCTCATTCAGACAATGTTCCACGCAATGTAAATAACCGTTGGATGGGGTTGCATGCGCGCATTTCCTGCGTGGTCCAAGGAAGGAGATAGAACCCCACCCTTATCTTGGATTTACATTCCTAGAAACAGCAATGCCTAAACTTCAACCAAAGTTCTGATGTTTGTGTCATTGCTAAGAATGCAGGTACAAGATAGAGGTAAAGACCAGCACAAAATACGATCCGGTTATATTTATTTCGCAATTCCTGCTTCTTATCTTGTTACGAGGAAATGTAAAATTTCAGTTAAAAGAGAATCTGGCTAATAGACATACCATTGAACCTTACAAATATGAAAGTACTCAATTAGCATTCTTCTCTCAAATGATTTATGTTTGCCTTTCTCACCAATAAGAAAGGATTCTTTATTGATGTTGGGTTAGTGCACAAGGCATCAGTTACTGTTAAGTTAAAGATGTTTTATTTCCTTAATCCAATTTCCATTACATGACGTTGCAAGCCGATCCCAATTTATACCAGTCATCCCCTTCAAAATCCTTGGGATGAAACGAGGTACAGTATGTCCTTAAGCTGATTATGGGATTTCTTGCCACTCATAACGTCCTGGGAGGGGCACATCATTCACAAAATCAAAGTTGCACCTGCAAATTTCCTGGAAACAAAAGAGACAACTTGCCTCAACTAATTGTGGTGCAGTGTAGTCTATGAGTGCTATGTAAAACTTGCTTTGAGGCCTATATGAATAAGCATATATGAACTGCATCACAAGCATGACTAGAGATTTTCAAATGGTATACTTGTCAACAAATAGCCTTTGTTGCTGTTGCTCTGCAAAGCCAAAAAACTCCTTGTTGGAATTCTTCTCCGTGTTTCATTCCTGACTCTTTGATTTATTGCTGAGAAGAACGCTTTCAAAAGAAACTTGACATATACGCAAGGAAAATGCCCATTTTGGAGGGAGGAGAACTTATAATAAAAGCATAAGAATTAAAATTTTATTTACCTACAGATAATTCTAAATTGGGGAAATACACAAAAAAACCAGTCTAGCACAAGTCCTGTGCGCATGATATCTCATTGAAAATAATATGCTAAACCAACTTAGGTAGAAGCATTATTCATCCCAACATCAAAAAAGATGAATGCATTGATCTCCATTGTTTCTTTACAAACTAAAGGAAACAAAAAAGAAGGATAATGTTAGAAAATCAGAATATTTGATCTTCTAAAAGATTTGATATAGTTGTAAATAACTGATTAATAGCTATGATTTTGATTTACTAATTTAGGCTTATTTTAATCTTTCATTTATTTAGGTTGATTATAATTTTCTTAGTCATTGACTAATGTGTAGGAATTAGTTTGTTTTATAAAATAGGATAAATAACTCTGTATATATTAGTGTATTCAGTATATGGAGAAAGTAGTGAAGAATATTAGTTTATGTTCATGGTATCAAAGCCTCTCTGTGGCACTTTTAAATCAAAAAACCCCTCCTTTAAATCTTAGCTACTAGTTGTCGAACTTCTTTCAATTCTTCTTCACTTAATTCTATTTTTAGCTTCTCATAATGTCATATTCATATGAGAGTCAATTGACCACGCGTCGTATCGCTAGTCAAAATTAAAATAACTAGACTACTATTATTGCAGTGGCGAGTCTAGGTCGATCCCACAGAGAGTGCGTGTAAAGTCTAAGAAATGAAATTAATCGGTGTTTACACTA
>JANITX010000004.1:36723645-36737338 GCA_027564395.1 Erythroxylum ulei
AAAATAAAAAGCACTTTTATTAATTTTAACTATATTTTATTTTATAATAAAATTATTTATGCTAAATAATTTTTAAAATATACCAACATGCAAAGCACCAACTTGTAGGAAATAATTTGAAGAAATATAACATAACAAAGTACCGTGTACAAGATTAGCTGGTTGCTTTGGATATACCCACGAAAAAAGAAAAAAAAACAAGATAAAATGATTAGACTAATGGGAAGCTAATTGACCTCTTCATCATTTTACTGTTCTAAAGCTGACACTTGATGAGATTATTGTTTAGGGAGTCCCTCCATGTTGTCTTATGGTCAAAATTTGTCGACCACATGATCAACTGTCATCCTCCCAAGGTTCTTGAGTTAGCCTGTCAGATCTTGACATGGTAGTCCCATGCCTATAGGAAACATTGATCATAACACGACTCAACCGAGCAAACTCACGATTTCACAACAACCAAATTAACAAAAACTAGCAGTAGCATTGTTGTCATTTAAACTTCCAACCTACGTACTGAGTCGACTCGAAAGAGTTACCAAGAGACATGGAACAAAGTAAAATGAAAGTTGTGCTGTCATAGACGTCTGCGTTTAACGCAGAAGAAGGTCTGCGTTGGTTAACACAGACGTCGTACGCAGACCTTTGTCTGCGTTGTTGACACAGACAAACAACGCAGACGTTCGTCTGCGTCAACACTCCCACCAACAGCTGAAGGAGGAACAAACCTTGGAGTATCGCATATGTTGTGAGAGAAGATGAGTCGTGTGTGAGTGAATAAAGAAGAAAACCACAGAAACTTAAAAGATGTAAAATTTGTTATATACGTATGTGACGGAAATTCATCTACCTAAAGAAGCTGAATTTGGGACTTTTCTGAAAAGCTTCAAATTTTAGCTTCTGAAAAAGTTGTATTTTGGCTTTTAAAAAAGCTATTTCTACTTCAAAAGTGCTTTTTAAAGTTTTTAACCAAACACTCATTTTTTTCCTTAAAATAATTTTTACGGTGAAAAAAAGTTCTTTTAGAGGTTCCAAAAGCCGAACCAAATGACAAGAAAGACAAAAGGGTTGAAAAGGAGTCGAGGTTTTGGCCAAAATTTAATTAAGACCCAAATGTTCATGAACTTTTATAAACAACCTTAATGTTTGATAAACATTTATATAGACCCTTAAGTTAATCGAAAGTTAACAGAATATTTTTTTCATGGAATTTTTTTATTTTTTATTTGTAGAACTCCATTGTCATGTAGACATTTTATCCGGCATAAGGTCTAATAAAATTTTGCTTTAATTGTATTAATCATGAGATTAATTAATTAAATTAACTAATCTTTTTCTAACTCTAATCTTTTTAACTAATCTTTTTTAACCAAATTTCCTAACTGAGAAGAAGTTTTCTGTATTCAATTTAGAACAATACTATAGGTATTTATACAGGAATACATAGGTTTAAACTAGGAAAATGATTATAGAATGAGAAGAAGTTTTCTGTATTCAATTTAGAATAATACTATAGGTATTTATACAGGAATACATAGGTTTAAACTAGGAAAATAATCACTATAATCATGCTAAATCCCTATATTTATGATATTTACATTAATTATATAATCCTTATAATTACGTAATTGCTCTCTTATGTAACACTCTCTCTCAAGCTGAAGCATAGATATTGATCATGCCCAGCTTGTTACAAATATAAGCAACTCGATTTCCCAGTAATGCTTTGGTGAATACATCTGTTAATTGGCTCCCTGTTCTGACATGTTAAGTTGAGATAGATCCATCTTCTAGCTTTTCCAGGGTAAAATGACAATCGACTTTTATATGCTTGGTTCTCTCATGAAACACAGGATTATTTGCAATATAGATTGTTGCTTCATTATCACACCATAAGTTCATTAGTTTAGATTGAACAAACCCAATCTCACCAAGTAAATGACGTAACCATATGAGTTCACATGTAGTTTGCATCATAGCCCTATATTCGGATTCTGCATTTGATCAGGATACAATACTTTGTTTCTTGCTCTTCTAAGAAACAAGATTACCTCCAACAAAAACATAATAGCCTGTGGTAGAGGACCCTTCTGAAAGATCTCCTCATAGTCATCATATGTGAATCCTTCTATAGTGTGGTGACTTCTTGTATGAACCCTCCTTTTAAATTAATATATGTTACTTTCTCCAAAAAAAAAGAAGAGTGGTGACCATTATTTCAATATAAGATGCCACGTCCTGTCACACCTTTTAGATATCTCAAAATATAAATAATAGCATCCCAATGTGAGGTTCTAGGAGATGACATGAACTGACTTACAAAACTTACTGGAAAGGCAATATCAAGATGAGTGATAGTAAGATAGTTCAATTTTCCCACAATTTCCCTATATATTTTCAGGATTCTCAAGTAAGTCTCCATCTTCAACTTTTAACTTCACTATTTGGTGTCATAGGCGCACCACATGTCTTTTCCTTAATAAAACTAGCATCATTTAATAAATCCAAATACTATTTTCTTTAAGATTGATAGATCCCTTTATGACTGTGGGAAATTTCAATTCCTAAGAAGTATTTCAATGGTCATAAATCCTTTGTCTGAAAACGAGTCCCAAGGAATGCTTTCAACCTTATGATCCCTATTTCATGAGTTCCAGTGATCACTATATCATCCATTTATACAACTAATAAAATGCTTCAGAATTAGATGATACAAAGAACACTAAGTGATCATATGGACTTCTTCGCAAGCCAAACTCAATCATTATAGTATTAAATCTTCCAAACAAGGCATAAGGTGATTGCTTCAAGCCATACAAAGGCTTCCATAATTTGCACACTTTCCCTAACTCCCCCTGAGCAACAAATCCTAGTGGTTGCTCTATGTAAACCTCTTTGATAAATCCCCATGTAAGAAAGCATTCTTCACATCAAGTTGGTGAAGTGCCCAATTGTAAGTGGCAACTAAGGAGATAAACAGGAGGATAGAAGAAAGTTTTGCAACTGGAGAAAAAGTCTCATAATAATCCACCCCATATGTCTTAGCATATCCTTTAGCAACCAACCGAGCGTTTAATCAAGCAACAGAACCATCAGGATTCATTTTAACAGTGAACACCCACTTACAACCAATAGCTCGTTTCTCTGAAGGAAGAGGCACAAAACCCCAAGTGTGATTTTGCTCTAAGGCCATCATTTCCTCCTTCATCGCAGCTTGCCAACCATCATGAGCCAGTGTTTCAACAAGGGATGTTGGGACAGCAACAGAGTCTAAGGAGGCTACAAAAGACTTAGAGGAGGAAGATAAAGCTTGATAAGATACAAAAGAAGAAACAAGATAAGTGCATATGCATTTACCTTTACGAAGAGCAATAGGAAGATAAAGGCTAACATTAGGTAGTGGTAAGGAATCTGGAGACGAAGCAGAATGGGTCGGGTCCATGTCCTGGCCGATGAGAGGTGCCTTAATAGACTGCCACACACGTCGAGAATAAATCTGACGAATAACAGGGCAAGAGGAAGGAGAAACTACCTGTGTACTAACAGTATAAATAAGAAAATTGTCCCCTGAATCGTTAGAGTGCGAAGAAGGCATAGGAGAACCAAATAGGGGGGTATTCTCAAAAAAGGTAACATCAGCAAAGACCAAGTAATGACCTAACGAAGGAGAGTAACAACGATATCCTTTTTGAGCATGAGAATATCCCAGAAAGACATACTTGAGCGATTTGGGATCCAATTTCGAGACCTAAGGTCGCATATATTGAACAAAGCAAGTACACACAAAAATTCGAGGAGCAAGAGGGAACAATGTATATGAGGGAAAGAGAAGGGAATATGGAATTTGACCGTCAAGAACAGAAGAAGGCATTCAATTGATTAGGAAATAAGCGGTAGAAACTGCATCGGCCGAGAAAACTTTTAGGACTGCATATGGAACATTAGTGCCCGAGCAATTTCTAACAAGTTATGGTTCTTTCGCTCTACTACACCATTTTGTTGAGAGGTAATAATACATGATGACTAATGAGTAATACCATGCTGAGGGAGATAAGATTGAAAAGTGTGGGAAACATATTCTTTAGCATTATCACTTCTCAAAATGCAGATGGATTTGTTGAATTTGGTCTTAATTTCAGCATGAAAGGCACAAAATATAGTAAACAATTCTAATCGAGATTTCATAGGATAAAGCCAAGTAACCCGAGAATAATCGTCAATAAATGTCACAAAATAACGAAAACCAGATTTAGATGGAATAGGACAAAGACCCCATACATCAGTATGCACCAAGTAACAGGAAGACTCAACTCTTTTATTTAGTCTAGGAGAATAAGAAACCCTATGATGTTTAGCAAATTGACAAGCTTCACACTCCAAGATAGATTCTTGTTTAAGACTAGGACATAACTTTCGCAAAATTGTGATAGACGGATGACCAAAACGACAATGAAGTTGCAAAAGGAAAGACGAGCATGTGCAAGCAATCGATCGAGGAACTGTCTCAGAAGTTGAATCAAAAACATACAGGCCATTCACTAAACGCCCCTTACCAATAATTTGCTTCGTCCCAAGATCCTGAAAAAGACAATAATTGGGATAGAAAACAAAACAACAGTTGAGACTTTTGGTTAGTTGGCTGACAGATAATAGGCTAAAATAGAATTGTGATAAACATAAAATAAAGGATAATGGGAGAGAATGTGTTGGTTTTGTTGTCCCACGCCCAATTACAGAAGCAGTAGATCCATTGGCTAAAGTAACACAAGGTACATCAATAGTAGATTTGAAATACGAGAGAATATCTGTGTTGTTAGTCATATGATCAGTAGCACTTGGGTCAATAACGCAACTACGAGATGAGGTGGAGATACAAGCAGCAGGGTTACATGTATTAGACAAAGATGATGTCGTAAGAGTTGGCTGTTGCAAATCATGAGTGGCCAAAATTTGTTGCTAGGCATTGGTTAAATGGGCATACTCATCCACTGAAATCGTGATAGAAGGTGAGGATGACTGAGGAAGGGGTGGTAAGATGTCATCCTGAGTAGCCACATTTGCAAATTTTCTGTTATTATTCTTACCCGAGTATTTGGGAGGCTTACCATGTAGTTTCCAACAATTCTTCTTGATATGTCCTTCGACTCCACAATAATTACAGGTGCGAGGGGTGCCACTATTCCCAATAACAGAACCACTATTGTTCCCACCGTTGCCACCGCGATTATTATTTGAAACATTGCTCATTAATGTCGCTGAGTCATTGGTCACCATATCAAAAGTCACATCTCTGTCTTTACAAACTCGAAGCAAATGGGCATATACTTCCGTAAAGGAAGTGTCTCACTAGTTAACAATTGTGTGCATGTCACGTCATATTCGGAACTCAACCATGTTAAGAAACACTGTACCACAATCTGCTCCTCTTGTTCTTGCATTTGCTTTATGTCGGCAACAATTGGAAACATGGCTCGCTTTTCTTCAAAGGCTTGTTTTACTTCAAAATAGCATTGAAACAGGGAGCAACCTATTTGTTCCGCTCGATAAATCTTTAACAATAATTAATGAACATGAGACAGATCTTGTTTGCAAGCATACAAAAATTCGAGATATTCTCATAGTTCTTTGACACTATCACAATGATTCACATCATCATCAACAGTTGGGTCTAGAGTATTTTGGATTTGATTAAACAATTTATAATCCTCCATTTACCATTTCTTCCGAGCAAGAGCATTAATCTTAGGAGGCGGATTACTAGTTAAATGATCTTCAAAATCTAAATAACTCACAAATATGTGAATAGTCCTTTTCCATTGTGCATAATTTTTCTTTCCAATCAATTTCCTATCAGTAATTTTGGATGAACCCAACGTAATTTTAGTAATAGTCTTCTTATTCCCACCCATATCACAACTCTCAACCATTTTCCATTTGACAATATTAAGCAAATAAAGGAGGAAAGAAACGGCAGAGACAAAAAAAGAGGATACCTCGGACTGTTTAGAACAAGATGCTTCTCCACTAAGTCAATACCTCTACGTAAATCAGAAATATTCAGCAACACCACATAAATATGTCAGCAGCCACACCAACACAGCAGAAGGAAGCTCTGAACATCAGAAGCACTAAAAAAAAAAAGAAGGGACGACTGTCTACTACACCAAAACAGACCAGCAATACCCCAAAACTGACCGGATATTCAGACAGGGGCAGAGGAGGTGACACCAAAGGAAGAAACCGGTTCGGAAGATAGTAGCTCATGCGTCGGCGCATGGAAACAGCATCTCGGACTAGGTGGTGCGTGCAGGGTCGCACGCTCAAGATCTGACGACCGGATTTTAGAGGATGGTTGATTGGCACCAGTAGTGTCTTATGAAGGAGGAGGGGAGAAAAAATGTCTCCAAAAAATGTATCACCCACACAGTCAATATATTGCCTTACGATAAGGCAGAAAACAAAAGATAGAAAACTAAGGAAGAGACCCAAAAACACGACTAGGCTCTGATACCATAAGAAGAATGAGAAGAAGTTTTCTATATTCAACTTAGAATAATACTACAAGCATTTATATAGGAATACATAGGTCTAAACTAGGAAAATAATCCCTATAATCATGATAAATCCCTAGAACTATGATATTTACATTAACTATATAATCCCTATAATTACGTAACTGTTATATTCTGTAACACTACCAACTTGTCATTAAGCTAAAACCCTGATGGTTAACAAATTCATTATTTGCCTCAACTACAGGATGCCATTTTTGAGAACATAAGTTCACAAAAAGCATACTGGACATTGAGATCTACAAAATCATAGAATACTAAACTCATGTACAACATGAAGCTGGACTTCTACATTGAGTAAATAGAAACTACATGCTCAGAGGTAGATTTGCAAATAAACAGTGAAGATGAGACTTCCATCTTAGGGTATCCATGCTGATAGATGCATTTGCATCATTGTACAATACAAGAGGAAGTCCGACATGAACTAACTAGAAACTGCATTTTGTGAATTTTTGTTAAAATCAAATTTTCCATCTTGGAAGTCAAATGAAAAACAACTATACTAGCATACTGGAAGATGGTGCAAGACTTGTCCCATTTGGACCATAGATCATCATACTTTTTGAACCATTATTAACGTGATGCAAGCCACTAGTTGTTGTCATGCCATCACCAGAGGTGTGAATAGATGGAGGAGAGTTGGGTGAAGGACTCATTGTAGTTCCTGTAATAGTACTATTAGCAGCTCCAGAAGAAGAGTGTTGCTTCCTTTTCCTGTTAATATTCTGCAGCCAGCCAATGGGTGATGATCAGCACAAGGCACACTATTAGCATCCTTTTTATAGCTTATAAAGACTTCTCCAATTATTTCCATTTTTCTTTGAAGTAATACAATGCACTTCTATTTAAGCTCAAACAATGTAAATTACTCTTATAAACAACCTGTGGCAGTTGTTGCTGTTGCAACTGCTCCTGCTGAGAGGGAGACTGCTGCATCTGGGTTATCTTCAACTGATGAACAGCCACCAAATTTGCATAGAGAATAACTTTGTAAGAAAACATGACGCCAAACTACAGCTAGAAAATTGAAATCATAAACTCATAAGCTCAATTTTCTACATATGCAGGATGCAAGCAAAGACATGCTATGACATCTACACCGCGTCAAATGAGGGTAACATGAACACATAACAGAGCAACTTCTCATCCAAGAGCTTCTAATAGGCAAGACTAGACTAGTACTCCACAACATCTTCTAAACATAAATGAAAAAAATAGTGGCTTTCCTACTAAGATTACTAATCACTGATACGCCATTGAAAAAGTTTCAGCACTAGGAAAAGCAAATGTTTAATAGCCACTGCTTGATTTTAATGGATGTGAAAATTTCAAAATTATTGTTCAAGAATGGAATTATGCATAACTACCGTAAGTATAGGATCATATTCAATCAATTATACATAACATCACTTGGAAAAAAAGAGTATATTTTCTATAATATTGCAACTCCAATCAGATAGCCTTTCTCAGTTAAGAGACAAAAGTCAACATTTTGTGCTAAACAAAAAAGTTGTTCTTCTCCGCCTATAGCATTTCCAAGCTAAAAGAAACTGCAATGAATCTTTATCTTGAACCCAAACCACCACATCCTCTCTTCAGTTCATTATGGGGCATGGGCTGCATACATATGCCCAAATATATCACTTTTCTAGTTGCAATGCAACTAAAAACCATAATGGATAAAAGAGAAGACCATCAGCCAAAGAAAATTGTCCATTTCAAAGCATGAAAGAGGGTATTCTAGCTAATCTCAAGCTGAAAGACCAAGAGATAGAAAAGAATTTCTTCATGTAGGCTTTCCACTACATTAAAGGCAAGAAGATAAACCTGTTCTCTCTTCCCACACTGGCACCCACAATCAACTTCAAGCGCATATGGTATTGCAGTTGATTTTAACAAACCTGGGTTTTGAGCCAAATGCAACCCCAAAAATGTTTGGTAGGAGGATTTGAATTTTCCAAACGCAAATAAGAGTTCTAACCACAGGATTGGTATACATAGGTTTTCTGTTTGATGAACAAACATAAATTTGAAAAATGAGTTCATCATTAAATTCAAATCTTGAAAAATATAACTTCAACTTTAAAATTCAAATTCTATTGTATTTAAAATATACTAAATGTTATTATTTTTTATCCATCATTTATTAACCAAAGAGAACCACATTTATCAGCAGAAGTAAACCACATTTTTAAAAACTTAAGCCACATAATCAAAATACAATACCATGAAAACTGTTCATCCTAACCCAACTTACCAAAAAAATAAAAAAGTTAAAGGCTGAAGAAAAGAACTTCTATTACAGTGCTCTTGAGATGGGAAGGGATTCAAACCTTTGGCGAACTTGACTGTGCTGGGGAGCTTATGGATCCATCATTTTTGGCATTTTGACCATCTGTTGAATTCAAGCTACCCCTATTTAATTGACTCAACCTCCGAGGATCCAACTCTCCATAGTTAGTCGAGTTGTCAATGCTGCTCTGTGATTGTGCCTGTGCTAAGACTTGCTCTTGCTGTGAAGCCAAATGAAACTGATTTTGACTCTACATGTTAGATTTCTGCATTTGTACACCTAAAGTTGGACATAAAGGGTCCATTCCCTACAAAATTTGGTTTTTCCTTTTTTGGGTATTCAGGATTTTGTTTTTTGCGGTTACTTTGCAATTGATAGAAAAACGACACTAAAATCAAGAAAATCAATTGCACTTACAGTTAGAGGCCAACCCTTCAATGGTAGACCAGTTACACCTTGATTTAAGCCTGAATGAAGAAACTAAAATGATTAACATTTCTAATCTAATAACAACTATTTTAATCAAAATTTGACAAAGTGACTTTCAGATAAGTAGGAAACTGTTACGAAACTGGATATAAACACAATATATTCAGTGGATAATGAATTGAGACAGAGAGAAATAAACACAAATAGCAGCAACAATGCTTTTTGTAGCAACAATGCTTTTTGTATTCAGTGTTTGTACGAGAAAACAAAAACATCCACTAGCCAAGAAGACTAGGGCCTATCCTATCCTTCTCACACACTATTACAGTGATTCCCCAAAGATGCCCCCGACAGACCCCTTTACGTGCCTTTTATTGCTGCTGTAATAACTAACTGCCTCCTCAATTGCTGCCATCTGTCCCTTCATGGTAATGCTGCTGTAATAACTAACTGCCTCCTCAATTGTTGCCCTCTGTCCCTTCATGGTAATGCTGGTGTCATGCTGCTCTTATTCTTTTTGGACTTCCTTGTATAGACTTGCTTAATTGGGTGTTTATCAATACTCCCGGCCAGAAGTTTCACCTTGTCCTCAAGGTGGAAATCAGGGAAATGATCTTCGATGTCCTGGAACTTCTCCCAAGAGCTCTCATAAGTTGGTAATTCATTCCATTCGATGAGAACCTCTCTTGAATCATCAGATGCAATGCGAATATCCAAGACCGACTTTGGAGAAACATGCAGCTCCATATCGTCAGTGAGGCAAGTCGGTAATGGTTGATGCTGGAACTGTTTTCCTACAGCCTTCTTCAGTTGGGATACATGAAAAACAGAATGAATTTTAGCATCAGTGGGTAATTGCAATCTATACGCAACAGCCCCAATCTTCTCAACCACTTGAAAGGGTCCGTAATATCTGGGAGAAAGTTTCTGATTAACACGTCGTGCCATGCTATGTTGTTTATACGGTTGGAGACGTACATAGACCATATCTCCAATGTTGAAATAAACTTCTCTTCTCTTTGCATCAACCCATTGCTTTGTTCTGTTTTGAGCAGCAACCAAATTAGCTTTCAATGTATCAAGTATAGCATTTCTCTTCATTACCAGTTGATTCACATCCTCTACCAATGAAGGCTCATCTGTAAACCTTAGAAGAGTAGGTGGGGATCTACCGTACATGGCCTGGAACGGAGTCATTTTTGTTGACTCGTGATATGTTGTGTTAAACCAATATTCAGCCCAATGCAGCCATTCAGCCCACTGTTTTTGCTTATCACCACAAAAACAGCATAAATAAGTCTCGAGACATCGGTTTACGACCTCAGTTTGGCCGTCTATTTAGGGATGATAGGCTAAACTCATCCGCAATTTTGTACCTACTAACTTGAATAATTCCTTCCAAAAGTTGCTCATAAAAATCTGATCTCTATCCGACACAATAGAAACAGGATATCCATGCAAACGAACAATCTCCTTGATAAATACAGCAGCTATATCTTTAGCATTATAAGGATGTTTGAGAGGGATAAAGTGCACATACTTGGTGAGGCGATCGACTACCACCAAAATAGAATGCAATCCTTTTGATTTAGGTAATCCACCCACGAAATCCATAGAAATGTCATCCCAACTTTGTTGCGGAATCGGTAACGGTTGCAACAGCCCTGCTGGAGACAAAGTGGAGTATTTGTATTGTTGACAAATCTGACATTGTGCCACAAAATCCTTCACATCTTGTTTCAGCCCTTCCCAGTAAAAGATTGTTGTGAGTCTTTTGTATGTACGAAAGAAACCTGAATGACCACCCAAAGGTGAAGCATGAAATTCATGTAGTAGGGTAGGAATAAATGTGGATCCTTTCGGAATGACTAGCCTGCCTTTGTAGAAGAGTAGCCCATGCCTAGTGGTATAATGAGGGTGAGAAGAAGGTTGCAACGCTACCTCTTGTAGAATATTTCTGAGCTTGTCATCTTTTCGCAGCTCCTCTTCCAATTCTTCTAATCCCATGAATTGGTTCACTGAAATTGCTGTTAATATTTTACCTTCATCTATGCGTGATAAAGCATTAGCTACATTGTTACTAGGTCCAGGTTTATACCGTATTTCGAATTGGAACCCCAACAACTTAGATACCCATTTTTGTTGCTCCTCGCCCATGGTTTTCTGATCCAATAGGAATTTCAAACTTCTCTGATCTGTCTGAATGATAAATGGTTTCCCAAGGAGATAGTGTCTCCATTTGGTCACAGCAAACACGATAGCCATCAATTCACGTTTGTAGATAGATTTCTGGCGTGCAGTTGGAGAGAAGGCTTGGCTGATATAAGCTATTGGTCTTCCTTCCTGCATAAGGACAGCACCAATCCCCACTCCGGATGCATCAGTCTCCACCAAGAATTGCTTTGAAAAATCAGGCACCACCAAAACTGGTACCACAGTCATCGCTACCTTTAAAGCTTCAAAAGCCTTCATAGCTTCTGAATTCCAATAAAAATTGTCTTTCTTGAGAAGTTGAGTTAACGGCCTAGCAATCAATCCATACCCTTTAACAAACCTCCGATAATAACCCGTGAGACCCAAGAATCGTCTAAGGTTCTTAACATCCTTTGGCACAGGATATTTTGACATTGCTTCAATTTTTTGTGGATCTGCCTTGACCCCCTCACCTGAAATAATATGCCCAAGATACTCTAATTGAGATTGGCCGAAAGCACACTTCTTCCTATTAACACACAAGGTGTTCTCCAACAGAATATTAAATGCCACTTGTAGATGTTGTACATGAGTTTGTGTGTCTGGGCTGTACACTAAGATGTCGTCAAAGAATACCAAGACGAACCTCCTGAGCTGCTGTCGGAATATGTTATTCATCAGGGATTGGAATGTAGAAGGGGCATTTGATAATCCGAAAGGCATCACCAAGAACTCGTAATGTCCCTCATGTGTCCGAAATGCTGTTTTTTCTGTATCCTCAGCTCGTACCCGAATTTGATGATAACCTGACTTTAAATCTAGCTTTGTAAACACCTTAGCCCCCGCTAACTCGTCTAATAACTCATCAATTGTTGGTATCGGAAACTTATCAGGAATCGTTGCCTTATTAAGTTCCCTATAATCCACACACAATCTCCAACCTCCATCTTTCTTCTTGACTAAAAGGACTGGGCTGGAAAATGGACTACTACTCAGTTTAATAATTCCCGCTGCTAATAACTCACTCACAATCTTCTCAATTTCTGTTTTCTGGTAGTGTGGATATCTATAAGGCCTTATATTCGGTGGTTGAACCCCTTCCCTTAATCTGATTGCGTGATCTTCAACCCTCGAGGGAGGCAACTTGTTTGGTGACTCAAACAAATTCCCAAAAGACTCCAATAAAGCTGAAATCTGCGGTGCTATCACTTGCTTACGCCCACCAACAATAGTATCAGTAAGCTCCACCCAATATCCTTCTTTCTCTACCAAGAGTTCCTTGATTAATTGTTTCAACGAAATCACTGACTTAGATAAAGCTGGGCTGCCCGTAAGTGTTATGAGTTTCCCATCTTGGTGATATTGTAAGATCAAGGTCTTGAAATTGATGTTGATATCACCTAATTTCTCCAACCAGTCAACCCCTAGAATAATGTCAACGCCCTTCAACTCAAACGGGTAAAATTCTTCACAGATGTCAGTCTCCTGCACCCTCACGACTAACCCTCTGCAAACCCCTGCCCTTAAAACTCTATACCCATCTCCCACTTGAACAGCAAGGTTCTTAGTTTTGTCCACCGTTAGCATCAATTCCTGAACAATATCATCAGATATAAAATTGTGAGAAGCACCAGAATCTATCAGTATGATTACTTCCCTTCCATGGAGTTCACCAGCAAGCTTCATTGTCTTTTTAGAAGTAAGCCCAGCCGTTGAAAAATTGGACAACTCCGTTTCCGTGACCTCTTCGTTATCTGGCTCTAACGATAAGACGACCTCGTTATTCTCTACTACCTCTTCATCTTTCCCTTCTTCATCATCACTTTTCTCCGCCGAAGCCATCAACTGGATATTCAATTGATGATTCGCGCATTTATGTAGTGATCCCCAACGTTCACTGCATCTGAAACACAGCCCCTTTTCCCTCCGACGTTGGGATTCCGCCTCTGTCATTCGACGGAAAGTCTCTTGACGCTTCTCAGGTGGTCGGATTTGATGATTTGGGGTTGTAATATTGGGTTTAACGTGAGAATTTGGTTGCTACTGTTTAGGGTTAACTGTCACAGATGGCTTGTTGACATAGGCTAAAAACGTTGACGTATAACGTGAGCTGCTACTTCCCACAACACCTTTAAATTGGGCTAGCATAATGTTTTTCTCTTCAATTTTCTGGGCTAGCGTCATCAGTCCCTCTAAATCATTA